>PVHP010007093.1:0-58022 GCA_004024765.1 Zapus hudsonius
CTGACCTTCCGGCTAATAATAATACCGCCGCACTTGTAGCAGAAATCTCCTTGCATTCACTCCCAACAAAACCGCTGGTCACCCAGTCCCCCTAGGAAGGCTTGAGCTATTGTGTTGCGACAACTCATTCATGTCCCGCACCACGAGGCCCCACGGCCATCTGATCTACTCTGGAAATGCGATTACCACCGTGCGCAAGCAGCGTACTCCCACCGCAGGCCCATGGAGCACTAGGCTGGGCCAGTCTGGAAGGCTCTCTCACAGTTCTCCTCCTCATCCTAACTCCAAAGAAAGATGAAAAACAAATGGGAGGGAAGCCTAGCATTTGTCTCGGCCTAAATGAAATCCAAAATTCTTCCTAAACACCCTCCAGGTGAGAAATTTGTCTTTGCAAACACCACACCAGTCTTTCAGCAAACACATTTCCACCATCCATTCGTGGGGCTGGCATAGGTGTACATCTTAATGCACACATACAAGGTTTTTCTTGATTCCCCCCAACACACACAATCATATACACCCACACGCAAACAATACGTTTATAGGCTGGTTTTCGCTGTGGATAGCTCTCACCCACACAGGAAAGTAGACACAAATCTCCAAGATCCCTAAGTGTTTTTTACAAGATTAGAAAGAAAAGGGGAAAAATATAATTTCCTAGTCTTCCTTAAAAAAAAAAAGAAAAAGAAAACCCTATCTTTCCATGACACAATTCCAAAACTTCTCCATCAGATCTAAAAGCTTATATACACCCCACCCCCCTCTGTTTGGACAGACATTTTTTGCTTATAGAAAGGTCCTGCTTTACCTCAAAGAATTCTAGGGATGAGAGAGAGGCAAGGGGGAGAGGTTTGGAATATGTCTCCTATCCTGTTAACTTCTCTCTATCTCTCTCATCTATCCATCATCTATCTATGTATCTATTCCTGAAGGCTTATTTGGGCCCCTTTTTTGATTTAAGTAGAAGATTCTCTCTCTCTCTCTCTTTCTCTCTCACACACACACTTTAGCATTTAAAATAAAACATTTTTTCTTATCATTTTATCCGCTTTCACCTGAGCTGAAAAAGAAAGATAACTAGGGACATTCAGATTATTTGTAGAGACATGACCCAGTCTGTGGACCTCTGCAGACTTCTCACACAGGTAAGCCACAGCAAAGGCAATGGAAATAGACACTGGTCTCTACCAGCTTCTAAACTTTGGGCTGCCTTGGGTTTCCCACTGGGTCTCTCCCCTGCTTCCTGCAGGCTCACCTCCAATCATCGTGGCCTGGACATCTATCAAGTTAGAAGAAATTCCTTTATAGTGTAGCCTGGAAAGGGCAACTACACCAATGAACCCACGTGTGCACACATCTCTGAAGGCACACCAGACCCTTTGATTCACACACTTACGCGCAGCTTACCCTGCCATACCTCATCACCCACAGGCCAGCCCTGAGATGATGGACCTCTCACACATGCGTCTCGGCCAATATTTGCTCCCTCAGTCCGCATACACCTCAGGCCGAGGTTTTTGCTACGACACCAACACGCGCGTGTAAAGTTCCCAAGAGTATGCTCAGTTTCAGAAGGGAGAGGGGGTGTGGAGCCTGGGTGGGGGTCGTGGAGCACAGGAGGCTGGGCTGGGGGGGAGGTGGGTGGTGGGGGGAACAAGCCAGAGCGTGCGGAGCGCTCGCCTAATCCAGACCAAGCTCGTGGGCCGCGGGTGCATTTATCATCCCATTACTGTAACAAATCCGGGCTCCACTACATGAAAGGTAAAATGAATTACCGACGTTAAGCCGTCAATAAAGTCATTTCTGTAAATGGTGTCTCCAAAGGGCCGCCGCATTATTCAGCTGGCTTTATCAGTTGGCTGGAAATTACGTGGAGGAGCCGGGCCGCGCGGCGCGCGGGGCCGCTCACTTTGATTAAGCGTCTTGCCAGCGCAATGTGACAGAGCTTTTGACCAGGGTTTTATTCACAGGCCTGTGATGAACGCCAAGCTGATCAGGCGGAATGAAGAGTAATTAAAACCTATAAATTATCTTCCGCAGCCCTTCTCATGGCGTCTCCTGCAGGCGAGATAAGGCGTCGAGACCCTATTTACGGCGCTGAAAGGGACCGTGGTGCACAAAAGCTACGCGGCTAAATAGGATATTGATAGTGTCCTAATTAGAATTTAATTAAGTACCTACGCTCGCTTGCGGGATAAAGATTTCAATTTTGCGAACTTAAATATAAATAAAATCCCACCCCTATTTTCGGGGAGAAGGGTTGGGAGCGCTTGAAAATTTCGGGGAGCCCTTGGGTGTGAGGTCGAAGGGAACCTGGGACACTCGAAGGTGGGGCTGGGAGAGGCTTGGGAAAGTTGCAGACCCCGGGGTGGGCTATCCCTTCTGGAGAGGTTCTCTTCTCCAGGCTACTGCTTAGGTCTAGTCAGAAACTCGGCCCAGACCGGAGCCCCCCCCCCCCCCCAAGCTGACCCAAGATGCAGCCAGCAATAGAAATTCCCACTCGCCTATTTTTTTAGACCGTAAGACAACCTCAGCCACTCACTGCCTTTATTAGGTTCAAGTTTTGTTCCTTTGCCCTCCCTTATCCTCTGCAGGTTTATTATTTATTTTTATTTTTTGAAAATTGGGGCTTTAGGACGCTTAATTCATTCGTTCCAAATAGATTATCCCACCACGTCCCATCTGGGGCTATAGTCAAGGAAAGCAGGTTAGCTGGAACTCAAAGGTGACATCCGTGCAAAGGCAGAGTTCATTTCCCCTTTTTTCCGCAGGCATCCTCAATCAGTCCTACCCTGAGCCTCCAAAATAGCTCCCCAAGCAAACCACATGGGCTCTCCCACAACCCTCCTTATCCCTATCCCTAGTTTTGGAAATTTTTGAGATGCTTCAGTTAGGAAAAAATCGAAAAAGACCTGAAGACCCCGAGGCAGGGCAGTACTCCAAAGCTAAAGAATTCTCCAGGCTGATCCCAAGACACCTAGAGAGTCCAGAGAGATACCAAGAAATTAGGTTGTTCTGAAACTGGGGAATAACTTCTTTTCCACGCCTTCATCCAGGGCAAAGTGGTTTTATTTATCCGATTTTTGCTTTACTGGGAAATCTAACACGGAGGTTTCCCTGCAGCGGAAACCCAAAAGCAAGGCCTAAAGGGCATCACCATTTGGAGTCCTTGGGCTCCGGACCCTCCAGAGACAATTCTACTAGGCTGGGACAGCTGCAGTCTCTGAGATCAGGGAAAGCACAGGAGTTGAGCTGCTTGAGCTGCTCTGGGCCTGGCATGGTGGTGTCTGGGTAACTCCAGGGTTTTGACAGTTCGGACAGAGAAAGATATGGGTGCGCATCACCCAGAAAGAACACCCAATGTGTTAATGCATCAGGCCTCCCTAGTTTGCTGTTTGTTAAAACAAAAACAAAAACAAAAAATAACTGCGTCTCTGAAAGTAGCCACTTCTAGGTCTATTCACATCTCTGAGCACCCTCCTGTCTACACACACACACAAACACACACACACACACACACACACACACACACACACACACACACACACACACAGTGGCAGCTTTCACACACATTCCCTTCCTAGCACCAAAGGGAAAGACAGAGACAGAGAAGGGAGAGAGAGAAAGAGAGAACTGTGAGAGTGAAGAGAGAGAAGAGAAGAGAAGAGAAGAGAAGAGAAGAGAAGAGAAGAGAAGAGAAGAGAAGAGAAGAGAAGAGAAGAGAAGAGAAGAGAAGAGAAGAGGAGTCAATTTCTCAGGGGTGGGGTCATAGAGAAACGCAGATCTGCCGCCTGACCCTGTAAACTGAGCGCACGCACCCATAATGTTGCATTTCTCCAACAAGTTGCTTATGGAGTTGCTTCTCTGTTTGCCTACACCCCGAATTCTACCCATCCCCGGTCTCTTGGTCCCTTCTTCCGTACGGTTCTGAAGGAGGGGGAGGGGATCGGGCACTGGTAGAAGAAGGCGGGCTGGACGTACTGGGCCCCGGCTGCTGCACCCCCTCTCCACCCAGGGCCACCACCCCCGGATTATTTATCCGCAAAGTCCCGCGCGCGCCCATTGGGCGGAACCCAGAGTGTCAGCGCGAGTCGCGGTTCGCCATTGGTCCCGCACACGTGCGGCCCTGGCTCACGTGCTTCCGGTTTGAAGGCAAAAAGTGTGCCTGGGTGAATTTTTTTTTTTTAAGCGAGAGAGTTTGTGCAAAGATCCAAGCTGTCAGAGATTTGAGAGGAAAAAAAAAAAAAAAAAGGAACCCGGCGCTGGCGGAGACGCGCTCTCCCTGCAGAAAAAGCAAAGGCGATTAAAGGCGCTGCCAGCCTCGCGCTCTGGGCACAGCTGAGCGTGACACTCCGGGAAGTCAAATCCCTCACTTCTGCCTAGGAAGATGGTTAGACTTTAAAGCCTATTTTTTTCTCCTTTAAGAAAAACAATTCTTGGAGATTTTTTCTTCATTTTTTCTTCCTTCTTTCGTTTTTTTTTCCCTACTTTTCCCATTTTTTGGGGGGGGGGGGACGTGGCTTTTCTCCCTATTTAAAACCAATCATTGAACTCCGGTTGCAGGGGAAAAAAAAACATAGCCAAGTGTCTCCGTATCTGGATGTCTACTACAAATTAGAGAGGGAGAAAGAGAGAGAGAGAGCGAGAGAGACCTAGCTGCACCGATCACAGCGAGCGATCCAGGCCACACGCCTGAATTTTTTTTACATTTTTTTCCTCCCGCACCCGCCAGTGCCTTGGCCGAGGCTTCGCCAGCCTCCTGCCCCTCCGCACACCCCACGGGCCGCTGGCAAAGTGGGGTGGGGAGTGCGGCGGGGGGGCGGGGGCCGGCGCGGCGGCCGGGGCGGCCGGGCGGCGGAGCATGGAAGAACCGCAGCCGGAATCTAAAAGTCAACGCGACTCGAGCCTGGGCACGGTGGTGGTGGCGGCGGCGGCGTCGGCGACCAGCCCGGGCGGCCTGGGTCTGAGCCTCAGTCCGGTGGCCGGCGGCGGCGGCGGCAGCGATGGAGACAGCGTGCCGGTGTCCCCGCAGCCCGCGCCTCCGTCTCCGCCCGCGGCGGCGTCCTGCCTGCCGCCCCTGGCCCACCACCCGCACCTCCCCCCGCATCCCCCGCATCCCCCGCCACCCCCGCCACCGCCGCCGCCGCAGCAGCAGCAGCATCTGCCGGCGCCTGCTCACCAGCCGCAGCCCGCGGCCCAGCTGCACCGAACCACCAACTTTTTCATCGACAACATCCTGAGGCCCGATTTCGGCTGCAAAAAGGAACAAACCCTGCCGCAACTCTTGGTGGCGGCGGTGGCTGGAGGAGGTGCAGGAGGAGGAGGAGGCCGGGTGGAGCGTGACCGCGGCCAGACTGGCACAGGTAGAGATCCTGTCCACTCCTTGGGCACGCGGGCTCCGGGCGCTGCTGCTTCGCTCCTGTGCGCCCCGGATGCGAACTGTGGCCCACCCGACGGTTCCCAGCCGGCCTCCGGCGTCGGTGCGGGTGCATCGAAAGTGGGGAACCCGGCTGCGGCGGCGGCGGCTGCAGCGGCGGCGGTAGTGGCGGCGGCGGCCGCAGCATCCAAAGCTTCGGACAGCGGCGGAGGAGGTGGTGGCGGCGGAGGCAGCGCAGGGAGCCCTGGCGCGCAGGGCGCTAAGTTTCCCGAGCACGGCAACCCCGCCATCCTATTGATGGGCTCCGCCAACGGCGGGCCCGTGGTCAAAACCGACTCGCAGCAACCCCTCGTCTGGCCCGCCTGGGTCTATTGCACACGCTACTCGGATCGTCCGTCCTCCGGTGAGTACCGAAACTGGGGGCTGCGCTAAGCTTTCGAGACAGGGGGACCCCCTTAGAATTCCATGCCAGCTTGCTGGGGAGAGGAAACCGTTCCCGGAGCTCCAAGGTCAGGCCCTTTTCCTCCTGTCCCAAGTTCTAGCCCCAACCTAAACCTGCACCCATTTCAGCGATCCTGGCCCCGGGAGGCACCACCCTTCAAGCTACAGGGAAGCTGAAGGCTCTATCTTTTGAACTCTGAGCTCCTACAGGCCTTCTTTACGGTTTCCCTTCATTATCCATAGGGGGAAAAATTATATAATTAGCCATTGATTTCTTTTTCCAACGAAAAGGGTGTTTTCGAGCTGGTGGGAAGAAAGGCCTAGTGACTCGGGTCTTCCAGTTTAGTCAGTCCTATTCTATTTGTGGAGGCCAGCTTTGACCAGCGAAAGACTCTTTGCTACGTATTCTTACAAACGTTATAGATAATTTTTTTTTGGGAGAGTCAATTTACATAAAGACAGATTTGGGGCCACACAGGGAGAGAGGACAAAAATGTCATCCTCCTCTCTCAGTTGGATAGTAAGGGATCACCCCGGGGTGGATAGAATCTGGGGAAAGAGAGTTGCCAGAAAGGTAAGTGCTAGGCTCCTTGTTCGCTAGATCTGGCAGATAGGAGAGGACCCAATGCTGGCTTAGGCTTGGAAGCTGAGCAATGGGTAGGAGGAGAGGCAGCCTTCCACAGGCAGGCTACGCTCCCTAGGCCCTGTGCTTTTCCTTCTTGCACTCTTTCTCACTCTTTTCTTCCACACACCCACATCTTGGTACATTCTGTCAGTCACAGGCTAATTCTTCTCCGCTTTCCTTTTACCCTCCTGGTGCTCCTTGCGATTTATCAAACCCAAGGCCAAGACTTGCTCAGTGAGAGGTCCCCGGAAGAGGAGGCCCAGGCCTGTGAGACTCTGGGCCCTGGAGTGTCCAGGAAGCTAGCAAGGGCCGCCTGGAGAGAGGCCAGGGCTTGAGCCCAGGGTGAGCCTTGGGGAGCCTGGGGAGTCTGTGTGCTGGGGACCAGCACCCGGATAGCCCTGCGCTTTTCTTCTTTTGCGGTGCTGCTGAGGGCTGGGCGCGAATCTGATCGATGTACATATCAGCCTCCGCCATCTCTAGCCCCGTTATTGACACGTATGGCTCCCTGAACCTCCGAAAAGCTGCTTTGATTGACTCTCCTGATGGATAGAGTGATTGAGCTGTCAGGTTGAGTGGCTTGGGCTGGCCGGGAAGCTACGATTTTATTACAAGTGTCCGTGCCTGCACACACACACACACACACACACACACACACACACACACACACGACATGGCACTCCACTGCTTGCCATGGAGGCTTTCTGAGGATGTGCACATTTCCTGGGTCACCTCTGTCTCTGCTCGGTTCATGGTTCATCTCAACCCTAGTCCATTTCGGAGCCAGCCTTGTCTTTGTTCTGGCTCCTTCTTATGGGCCTGAGGAAGCAGAGTCCAGATCTTTCTCTCTCAAGGGACTTTCAGGGGCATGAGTAGCAACCCAGATATGAACCCAACAGTCTGCTGGCCTGGACTCTTTGACATCTGGTGACCCCAGCCACTCGCCTGTCTCAGGATCCATTTAGCAAGCTGATCCTGGAGCAGTTAGGTTTGGAGATGTTATCAAAGACCCCTCTCTCCAGACAGTTCTACAGAGTAACTTCCCTACTAAGGACTTTATTTGACTCTATAGACCCCAATAGCCAAGGCAAAGACCCAGCAGTTCGATGCCAGAGGCTTGACCAGGAAGCCAACATGCAGGTTTGACTCTCCAGACCCGACAGTGGAATACATGACGCACTTGCCCCTTGCTCTCTCCTTCCTCTCCCTGGACTGGGCAGCTAGCCTTCACACTACCACTTCAGTAACATCTCACCTTCCTGGAGTGCTTTTCTGAGGCCTTTCCCCACTCTCATCTTGGGGTCTTAGCACTGGTTTCCACTGGGATTGTCCCTCCATTATTGTGCCTTTTGTTGTGCTTATGGGTGGAACTGAGTGTAATTCCTTGCAAATACTATCTGTAGGGAGAGAAGGCCAATGTGCCCTATTTCTGTTGTTCAGGACTTATTCCTGAAATAGCAGCACACATATTCAAAGGTGAGAAAATGGGATTGCCCCAGGACTGACTGGAAGGGTTCTTGGGAGGGACATCTCTCTTCTGTCTCCCCTTTAAATGGGAACCATCTAGGAAGTGCGGTGGAGTGTCTTGGAGGCCTGGTTGAGGGGCTAGGGCCTGCATTCACCCCCCCTTCCCCCATCTGAGAAGGGGCAGTGTCTCCTTTGGGCCCAAGAAACCACTTCTCAGGCAAAAGGGAAAGGAGAGGAGGAAGAGAGAGCAGACACCAGGTTTGCTCGAGCCGGTTGACCAATCCCATATTCTCTGACATGAGTGGTTATAAGCAGCAGCCCGAGCCATAATGTAGGCATGTGTGTGTGTTGTGAACATAGGAAGCTTTCTGAGAAGGCACAGAAGCCAGAACTGCCTTCCTCTTTACTCCAAAATTTTGGGGCTGTGAGGACAACAGAGCTGGTATATGGCCAAGGGCTAGGCGGAATAGAATTCCAAATCTCTTGCCATCTTCCATTCGCACCTTCTGGGCCAGAAAGTACAGAGAGTTTAAGTCTGTTATTATGTCTTCTGAAAGAGGGGGTGGGTGCCCCTACAACCCCTGCCAGTGTTCCTCAGTGTCTCCTTTCGCCTTCCCACTCCCATGTCCATCTCCAGAAGGGTGCCCAGAGACCCCAGTAAAGAGCGAGGGGCTGTTTGTTGGAGGGATCCAGGGCTCCCCAGCTACCCTCCAGGCGGCAGGGACTCCCCGTGGTGAGCTAGGCACCGCCACACTCAAGGCTTTCTCTACCACTCTCCCCTCCTCCCCTCTGCCCTCCATCCATCCCCACCCCCACCGGGCCCTCTCCGCCGCTCCAGGTCCGCGCACCAGGAAGCTGAAGAAGAAAAAGAACGAGAAGGAGGACAAGCGGCCGCGGACAGCCTTCACCGCCGAGCAGCTGCAGAGACTCAAGGCGGAGTTCCAGGCGAACCGCTACATCACCGAGCAGCGGAGACAGACCCTGGCCCAGGAGCTCAGCCTCAACGAGTCCCAAATCAAGATCTGGTTCCAGAACAAGCGCGCCAAGATCAAGAAAGCCACGGGCATTAAGAACGGCCTGGCACTGCACCTCATGGCCCAGGGACTGTACAACCATTCGACCACCACGGTCCAGGACAAAGACGAAAGCGAGTAGCAGCGGAGGCCAGCCAGCCCAGGGGCCGCGGGGTCCAGGGTCCAGCGCGCCCACCGAGCCTTCTCCAAACTCGGGGGCTGCAGCTTCATCGGCCTGCTCCCAGGAAGGGATGATCCACGCAAAAGAGGGGGGGATCGACGGGGAAGACTTAGAGAAGGCGAGGTCTTAGAGTGGACAGTCACGTTGGAACGGGACGCTTTGAAAAAGGGAGAAAGACTTTGGACAGGTGCTATCAGAAAAAATATGATTTATTCTCTAAATTCACAGTATAAGGGACGAAAACTGCGAACTTCTTAAAGCTATATCTAGCCAAACTGCTTATGATCGTGTATATATTTAATTTCAGGTAAGGAAAACAAATTATGTGTAGCGATCTCTATTTGCTGGACATTTTTATTAATCTCCTTATTATTATTATAATTATTATAATTATTATAATTATTTTATCCCTCCTTCCTCCTGCCTCTTGCTGCCCCCAGCCCAGTTTCGTTTTTCGTTGCCTTGATTCTTTGAATGTTTTCTTTTCTTTTCTTTTCTTTTCTTTCTTTCTTTCTTTTTTTATTTGCTTCTCCTCTCCTTCCTAGCCCGCATCGCTGGCCCTGGATCTCTGGGACTTTTCTTTGTGTGCGTGAGAGTGTGTTTCCTCGATTGTCTACTTTTCGCCTCTCCCCTATACCCCCAGGATCCTTCTGTCAGTCTGTCTGTCCGGACACCCCCCTACCCCACTTTCGTTCTCTGGAGACTCGTTGAGAAATACAGACTGCGAGACTGAACCGCCGCTACAAGCCAAAGATTTTATTATGTTCAGAAACCTGTAGTCTGAAATAAAGTGTACACTGTGCTCACGAGCTACTGGCAGCCCTTCTCTTTGCGGGCTGGGGATGGGTGTGGGCCACCTGAGCGGAGCACCCACTGGTGGGGCAGAAAACGGGGGAGCCTCAGGCCAGGCCTTAAAATCACTCACCAACGAATGCACAGGCCAAGAAAGAGCCTGTGGCAGAGGCTGCCCAGATTCTGCTCCGGACAGGGTCTGGAGAGACTGGCAGATAAGCCGGGTTTCTTGATTCATTTAAAGAAACCCAAAAGCTGGAAAACCCAGCCCTGGCTTCTGATAGCCACCCTGCTCAAAGTGGCTTCCCCGTGGCTGCTGCTTTTCAAGACTCAGCTAGAGGCCTGTCCTGCACCTGCTTCTGGGCCAGGCTACACATTTCCTTTTCCTTTCCTTTTCTTCTCTTTCATTTTTATTTCAAGTCTTTCCTTTCCTTCCTTCCCTTTCATTCATTTCCCACCCCCTCTGGTGCTGCTTTTGCTGACAATTTTTCTCCTCCAAAGACAGAAGGTCTTCCCAGGGCAGGCAATAGTGGCTGCTGTCTTCCTTGCAGAACTGCTAGCTAGTAGTGGTGGAAAATGTGGCCCAGAGTTTCCTCCTTCATTGGGTGGGGGGAGGACTTCCTGAGAAAAATGGTGGGTCTGGGATGGTTGTAGTGGTGGGTTCAGAAGCTCTGATCTCATAGGAGGTATAGCTCAGGGGTAGAGCATTTGACTGCAGAAGCTCTGGTCTCATAGTGTATAAGGATAGGGCCTGAATACTGGGGAAGCTGTTTGCTCTGAGACTGGAACCTCAAAGTGGCCAGAGGTCTGCCTCTTCCTGACCCTGAACTTAAATGGTATGGAGACAGCCCCTTCTGAATCACAACAAAGCCTAGCTTTACTTCCTCATTGAGCACATACCCAAGTTTCTAGGACAGACAAAACACCTGGACATCCTGGGGACAGTGTCTGGATTCTTTTGGACATTAGGGAGCTGGGAAGGAGATGACTATTTGGGTACCGTTTCTCCTTTGTTTAGGTTTTTAAAAATTATTAATTCTGCTTCCCTCTCTTCTCACTTCTATGCAATCTGTATGGAATATGTATGTACCTGTGTGTCTGTATCTAGATAGGTAGATAGATAGATGTTAGATCGATAGGCAGGCTAAATAGGAAGGTGTACACACACATTTGTGTGCATATATGATAATGTGCACATCTTGGTGAGTCTAAGTTCCTACCAGCTTTGTGTATGCTCTGTGTGTGTTTGTTTTGTACAACTGGTTGTTCATTTCTGTGGGATCACATCACAGTTGGACATGTGTGAGCTCACAGTGCATGTGCATGTACTCATCTGTGTTTGCACATCCGAATGCTTGCCAAGTATGTTTTTGGGTTTTTGCATGCATGGGAGCCTTGCTCTCTGTGTTTTCCCCTGAGGATTATTTTCTGTTGTTTTTGCAGTCTTTATTTTGTAAGAAATTAGAATGGTCTGAGATTCTGCCTCCTTTTTTTTTTCCTTGAAAATTTCCTGCTAATTTGGCCCACTGTCTCACTTCTATCCAGGGAAATGAAAATGTTAGGCCCTATACCTAAGAAACCAAGGGTCCCACACAGTTCCCTGCACAAGGGAGTGAGGAGTTTGGTAGCCTAGAGTCAAGTTGGAAGATACATTTGACATTGCTGTGGGTCTCCAGCTTCATTGCAATAACTCCCTTCTGTCCTACCATTATTTTCTTGGGTAACCATTATATATAATAGGTATTTAATAATCCCTGGGCGCACAGTGAGATGAATCTTTCCCCGATGGTTTGAAAGTACATGCTTTTCTTTCCTTGGGGAGCAGAGCTTGGAATCTTCAAGTTCTTTTAGGCTCACTGAATGGGGCACATGCCCAAGTTTCTAGGACAGCCAAAACACCTGCACATGTTGGGGATAGTGTCTGAATTCTTGCAGAGGTTAGGGAGCTGGGAAGGAGATGACCATTCAGGTTAGAGTCTGAGGCCTGGGGCCCAGGGGACATGTCCTGTAACCCACTCTACTCAGAATCATTCTGGAGATAGGTCCTGGCCCCATCTCCTTCTCTGGAACACATTTGGATGTCATGTTCGAATGCTGAACTCCATAGAAAACCTTCCCATTTAGAGTGCCTTCTGCCTTCCCCATTGTGGCCCCTTAGAATGTCAGCATCTCAAGACCGCTGGGATCAGAGGCTAGATCAGAGGAGAAGCAGCTCCAGTGAGGATACCATTCCCAGAGACATTGCTACAGAAACATTAAAGCCCAAAGCTCTTCCTCTGAATACAGTGAAAGAGCAGCAGGTGGCTGGCTACCCTGTCTATGGTTGTGTTGGCCAAGTGGATAGATGTTTTTTTGTGATATATTTTGATTTCTTACTCATCATCTCCCCTTATCTCTTGATCATTGTGGGCAAATAGAATTTTCCTGCTTGTTCAGTGGAAGAACACATTGCTCTGAGAACGTAAGCATTTTATCCCTGGCTCTTTTTGCATTTTTGTTCCATACGTCTAGCTCACAGATCTGGCTAAGGCCCTGACTGAGTCAAGGAATGACCTTCCTAGCTCCCTCCCTCTGCATTCCAGTTTTCCTTCTTCACAATTGTGGCATAAGAAGGGAGGAGGACTCTGGCCATACATTTCTGGCATCCCCTTTTCTGGAGACAGACAGAGAGAGAGACAGAAGAAGAAGAGAAGAGAGAGAAATAATGATCATAAGCGGGCATTGATTTCTCTGATTTATGGGGCTGGCTCAGTGAGCCGCCTGTGTATTAAAGTCTGGGGCTGAATCTAGATAAACTTGAGTGCACCATCCCAACTTCCTCATTTTCTCCCCCCCCAAAGATTGGATTGAACCATAAACTTAAATCTTCCTCAACCTAGGAGGAATTACATGCTACTGGAGTCTAAACAGTATTGATCCCTGATCTTTTTTGAGGGCAAAGGTCTCTGTTTTCTCCCTGGAAAGTCTTTTTCCTTAAGAAGGCCCAGGGGGAGGGCTAGAATGGAGGTGGGGAAGAGACATTTGTGCAAAGGCAGAGGGTATATTGGTGTTTCGGTATGTGTGCACTAACATATCTGTGTGTGGGCATCTGTACACGAGTGGTGTGCATGTATGTATTTAGGCATGGGAGGTGCTTTGGGTGGGGCCTGACTGATGGGATGGTTTGGTGTTTGGGGCCTAGTTTGCAGGACCTCATAGGGCACAGAGGGAGCGACTAAGTCACCTGCCTGTGATGTTCCCTCATTCTTGTCACCTGAGATAGCATTTGCAGAGATGAAGCCATCAGGGAGGTCACTGTGCTTCCCAATCTCTCCCCTCTCTCACAGCCCTCAGGGAAGACGAGGCAGGAGTGAACTTAGGCTACTCTTAAGGGTCCAGCAAACCAAAGTTAGAGGCACTGAGGGAAGGCCTGGGTGAAGGGGATGTGGAGGGCTTCTCTGATGGTGGCCTTGGGTTCCTCCAGTAGTCAACTCAGCTTTTTCTTTGTGTGTCTCAGACAAGCCATTCCTCCAGCGATACATGATTTCCCCACTTTTACCACTTGCCCATCTAGAAGGGAGTAACAGGAGTTGGAATGCCATTTATATAGCTGTCCCCCCACCAACTTCTTGGCTGCACAGCTGGGGGCCCATTGAAGCTGGCTTCACCTTGGGTTCAAATCAAAGTCTGTATGTCTTCTCAACCAGGAAGGCCTCAACTTCCCCTTCCACTCTGCACTCAGTTGAGACAGCTGCCCTTGGAGGGTGACTTCTGAAAAAATGAAAGCCAAGACATTCTGGTGGCTCTGCCCAAATACAGGACACATCTCCAGACCCCCCTTCCCCCTACCCCCATAGTATGGTCTCACTCTAGCCCAGGCTGACCTGGAACTCATTCTGTAGTCCCAGGCTGGCTTCAAACTCACCGCAATCCTCCCACCTCTGCCACTCAAGTGTGTGCACCATTAAGCCTGGCCAAGAAACATAATTTAATGCAGCTCCAGTGTTGCAGTGGTCCTTGGGGATGCTTGGAGAAGAAAAGGTTTTGTTTTACAGGTGGAAACACAGGGCAAATGAGAGGTAACATCCTCAGACTTCTGTCAGTCCAGGGCTCATCTAGGTGTCCCACCAAGCAGTGAGTGTTAATGCACACACACACACACACACACACACACACACACACACACACACACACAGAGGTTTCTACACATATGAATGCACATACATATACATACCTATGTGTAAAGGTGTGCCCATGTGGAAAATGTATACCTCTACAAATAATTATGGAGTGATGAGAGGTATGTTCACAGCAGGCACAGGGTACAAACTTCTGTCACACATACCTGTGCATTTCAACTAGTGGGTTTCATTCTTAACCACAAGTGGGGGCCTCTGTATGGATACCATCTGGAGGAACTGGGGCTGAGACCTGAATTGGTTGTATGGGAGGGGAGCCTGGAGGAATAGGATGAGGGTTACCATCCAGGAGGGCAGTCTAGCCAGCCCCTTCTTTCTCTGGGCAGCTGGTCTGGGTTCCTGGCTCAGGCACTGATGGGCAGCTATGGTGCATACATGTTGTTTAGGTCCAGGTGTACCACATTGGTGGTAAAGTAGGCTCAAGGAAGGGTGGGTGAGGTGTGGGGAGGTAAGGGTGCCAAACAGATTTTTCAGTGAGCTTGGTTAATCAGTGGATCATTGTAATTCCCTTCCTGAGTTTCAGACTTCCCTGGATATAGTGCTACCCTGGAGATGACTTGGAGCCCTCCACTCTGGGGTTATTCCCACAAATATGGGAGTGAGTTGGTACCAGGACACTTGGGAAGATTCTGGGCTGTGGGGATAGAGGAACTTTGGACTTGGTTGAGTCTGCAGGAAAACATTTACTTGGATACTCAGGGACCCACACTCATCCTGAAGAGAGGATTCTCATCAACAGCCCCTGAATTTTGGACAGTGGAGGTGGGTGAGGTGTGGGTGGGTGGGTGGGTGGGTGGGGATTGCTAACTGTGGGGGGCACCGGAGAGGCTTGGGAGCAAACTCAGCTGAGAGGTTGTGGTATAAACATGGCAGATTTAGGGACTGACACCCGCCAGCGGGGTTCCTCCTGAATCCATGCCAGCATCCCTGGAACAAGGATTTCAGTGTAGAGGGGAGGGAACCCCCCAGTCAAAGAGGAGTCCAAGGATGGATTTCAGCAGCACTCTATGCATAAGTGGGCTGAAGGAGAGAGAAGAGAGAGAGAGAGAGAGAGAGAGAGAGAGAGAGAGAGAGAGAGAGAGAGAGAGAGAGAGAGAGAGAGAGAGATTGCCTGCAACTGCAGTGCTCAGATCTCAGACTCCAGAAAAAGGGGGCCCAGTAGGGCATCAACTACCAGAGCTCTCCTGGCCTTAGTGGCTTCTTGAGCTGGGGAGAAGTGTTCTCAACAGTGTGGATGTCCTCCAAGTAAGGAAATGAAAGTAGGTCCCAGTTGGTTGCCCTTCAGCTGGTCTTCTCCTACTCTGTCATCTTTTGCAGCAGGATTGTACATCTAGCCAAGGGGAGGTGATACAGGAGATGAACACTCCAGAATACTTATACTCGGTATAATCACTATTTGCTAACAGCCAACTGGACACATTTGAAATGGTTTACTTCATTGAACCTCACATTCCTTTGAGATAGATATCATCGCGCCCATTTTACAGATAAGAAAAGTGAGGTATTGGGTCACCCTGGGGAGGTCACAACAAATCACTTTAAAATTTATACCATAATTGTAGACCATAAACTATAGATTCATATAGTACAGCAATCAATTCCCCCACCTTAAGTTCTAAACTTTGGTACTTTCTAAGAAGGGATGCTCATCACTCTGCCCATGCAACTTAAGTAGAAACTGTTTTCAACCCATTTTCACCACCCGCTTCCTTCTCCAGGTAGCAACTCAAGGCCCCAAACCCAGGTCTCAGATTAGCTTCCCAGGGGAGTCTGAATTTTCCCAGCAGGAGATCATTTTTCCCCTACAATAAGAATTTCCACCCTAGCACCTGAGTCCAGGCTGTGTCAGCCTGCCAAATCCTGGCATCATGGGCATCATATCCATCACAGGGAGAAGGGTCGGCCCTTCTGCAGCTAGTTCCCCATCCCCACCCCCACCCCCTCCCCGCCCCGCAGCCCTCCGAGCTCGGTGCAGTCCGAGGAGGGCGCTGAGCACATGCACTTCCGGTCGACACAGACCAGATCTCCAGCGGGACCACTGGACCACCTCTCTCCACTGGGGGGACTGAAGACAGAGGGGCGCTCGGGGCTTTGGTGGAGGCCTCTGATCGCACCCCACCCTCCTGGCAGAACCCCCTACATTGTTCCTCCTGTGCCGGGCGCTGCTGGGGACGCACCCGGCCAGGCCACTTGTGGGTGCCACGTCGCAGCGCCCAGCTCCCTGCTCTGAGCCGAAAGCAACCCCGAAATCGGGCTCCAGCCCCCCCCCCGACCCCCAGCCTGCCTGTTTGTCCCAGGCCACAGTTCTTTCCACGGTTTCGATTCGTGTCTGCCTTGGGTCCTTTGCTTTTTCCCCTCGACGGCTTTTTCTCGGGATTCATTCGTCCCCTCCTCTTCTCGTCCAGCTGCTGCTAGAAGGTTTCCACTTTTGCTGCGGAGGTCACCCTCTTGTGGCTGGCTGAAATCAGGGACCTCAGCAGAGTGACGCGCCTGGCTTCGGTCCCCAGCCCTCCCTCTCCTAAGTTTGCTCGGGACTGTGAGCCACAGCCATTCCGTGGGAAGTCTGTTCACCTCCCTGTGGCTGATACACGGGACCCAGTCGGACCTTGGGACCAACTGTGACATGGGGTGCAGGCGTACTCACCTCCAATAAATTTGCCACTCATTCTCGGCCCCCAAATGACTCCTGGGTTCCAGGTGGAGGGCTCTGGGCTGCGTCCTTACTTGGGTACAGAGAGTCGCCTGACAATCCGGCAGCTGCACACACTGGACCTGGGACCCAACAGGCCTGGGGTCAAACGAGAGGGGGAGGGGGAGGCATCAAGACTGCCAGACAGTTAGAGAAGAGCGCATTGTCACCAAAGGTCCCGAGCAGCCCCAGACCCTCGCCAGCTAGGAGCACCCCGATCCGCCTTGGCTAGCCCTGACCCTGCCTGGGAGAGCCCAGGAGGGCGCATGCCCAGTGTGTGGTTGGGGAATGCCAGAGGAAGACCTGGCCGGTGAAGTATTGTCAACTCTATTGCTGGACTAGGTGAGCTCCTTCCGAAATCGGTGGGATTAAAAGGGAAGCTTGTTCCTTGGGCCCCTCCGCCCTCCCCCAGCCCCAATAAAGCGACCTCTTGCAGGGAGGACTCAGAGATTCGCCATCTCTTTCTCTCTGGCTTCCTTAGAGGTGTTTGTCCAATTCTCTAGGGAGTGCATAGGCTCCCTTAGGCACAGCTCACGTTTTCTCCAGCTCAGGTTCAAGGTTTGCCTAGAATTTATTTAAAACCAGTGGAGCCAACTCGCCCAGGCAGGAGTCTGGCTGGGACCAGTTCATCCCTCCTCTGTTATTCCCACTGCAAAGGTCTCAATCCCAGACCTTCTCAGTAGGCACCCAGAACTCTCCTAGGAATAGGGTTGGCGGGAGGATGGCTGAACCGGTTGTTACATCCTGCCTCAAAGTTTCTTCAGAGCTGATGGCATGTGTTGTGCAAAGCAAGAAGTTTGGCTGTCCTCTCGCATACTGTCCTGAAAGTGAGGGACCCCAATGATACTGTCCTGAAAGTGAGGGACCCCAATTGTCTAGATCTAAAATGTTGGGGAAAGGGAGAATAGAATGGGGCCCTCTCCTGGGCCAAATTCAGCCCAAATCCTTCAGGGATGAACTATTCTTGGGAGAGACACCAGGTCGGGGAAGTAGCACCCAGCCACTTGGAAACCACCCGAGAAGCCCAGAGGCCCGGGAAGCACTAGCTGACAGCTGAGGTGCAAAGGTGCCTCACGCCACAGGGAGAAGCCACCGCTGCTGTCCCCATTGTGGCTGTAGGCAAGGTCTGGGCCCCTCCGAGACTGCTCACTTCCATTTCTTCTGGACCAACTTGGCTGTCCAGGACTCTTGGGCAAATGGCTCCGTCACAGTTACTCCCCATCCCCTGCGGGAGAGCTGGGGGAGGTAGGATGGGGCCCACCTGTCCCTTGCAACCCAAGCAAGAGTTGCTTGGAGAAGCAGCACGCGGCCATCTCTGCGCTTCTCTGGGTTGGAGACCCTTCCCTAAAGACCCCCCAGCGCAAGAGTGTTCATGATCATTACTTTAAATTAGAAGTCCCCTATTCCTTTCTGTCTAAGCCTCAACTTAGTTTCAGAGGATGAAGCGTGAAAGCGCTTTTATGGAGATTACCGATGCTTCGTTTATCCTCGCAAATGGCAAACACAGCCGGGGAAAAACCGAGCTAGCGAGTTCCTTGTCTCGGTTCCTCAGCCGTCTCCGTGTTCACAAGCTCACTTGGCTGAGAGAAGCGTTCTGGAGAGCTCTCGGAGGAGGGCTTCCCTCCCGAAGGGCCTCATCACCTTGGCTCGCCAGAGACCCTTAAGCACCTGTGGGCACCCTGGGAGAGCTGAGGGATTTGAGACCGGGAAGTGAGGGGGTGGGGTCCAGGATCCCCAAGTGTGAGGATCCCACTCACACTCACTCCAAACCCATCATACCCCTCCCTCTTTACAGTGGAATCCCGGAGAACCTGGGCTTTCTAGCTCGGAGAGGCTCAGGAGACCCATTCACCTTCCCACACCAGACCTGTGACCTGCTCTTGCTTGACCATCCGGTTAGATCCACACCGAGGGCTTCTGCGTAGCTGGTTGATTTTTCTGTGTGTTCCAATATCAATCTCAAGTACACATACACCTAGCTTCACAGCCAGCAGCCTCCTCGGAAAAACAGCGGTCATTTTGGAAACAGATGCAGAGCTTTTCAATCTTCGCTATAAGAAGCCCCATCTTGTGACCTGGTGGTTTTCTCCTTAATAGCCAAAGACTGGCATCATTTCATAAGGGGACAGCTGGAAGGAAGTGATATGGCTCCAGGAGGAAAAAAAAAACACAAGATGGAGAATTTTATTCTCTTGAGACACAGCAGAGAAGTTTGAACAAGAGCAAGTTGACGTTCCCATAGGAGTTCAGCCTGAAATTCCTTTGTGACACTGTGTTATTAACTCCAACACAGTGGCGTCTCCACATTCCAGCCACAGGGTTCTGGAAGCCTCTGTAACACAAAAGATACCTTTAGGGGAAGGTAGCCAGGAGGGGCCCCCAACCCTCCTTCCTATCACCCAACTCATCAGTTGTAGCAAAACGGAAATGCTGCTTGCTTGAGAAGACTTTGCTGGTTCCAGGAAGACATCTTGCAGACATGAGTGTGCAGTTGCCCTGGGGAATCAACATGGTCAGGTTGACAATGACCCACTTTCCCCTACCATACAGCTGGTGATTTGTTGATAGCTTGGAAGGAAATTGGCCTCCTTGAATTTCTTTTGAAGTCCCTCATAGGCAATAAGTTTCAGGGAGAGGAGCTGTGAACATGTATTTGAGGAAGACGAGGGCTGGGCCTATAGCTCACTTGGTAGTGTTTGTCTAGCATGCATGAAGCCCAGAGTTCTAGCCCTGGCATTTCGTAAAAACCATGGAGTATTCCCTGTTATCTCAGAAACTCAGGTTGTGGCAGCAGGAAGATCAGAAACAAGAGGTTATCTCCGGCTACATAGCAAATTTGAAGCTACCTTGTGCTTTGTGAAACACTGTCTCAAAGGACAAAAAAATAAAAAATAAAAAAGGAAGAGCAAGATGAATCTATGGAGCCATATGGGAAGGTGAGGCTGGCTGAGGGAGGGGTTACCATGCGAAGTATATGTGAATCAGCACTGCTTTGTGAACAGAGGAAAGGAACAAGGGCTTGGGGCTTATCACTTTCATTAATTAATCTATTATGTCAGTGTGAGAGCAGATATCTCTGCTATAGCTCTCTGGCCATTCTGGATTAATGATCTCCAAAATTAAATAAAGAGGGGACTTTAAAGACAGTGCTGAGGGGTTTATTCAACCCTTCTTTCAAACTTAGAAGGTACCCTACATCCCAATGATGACAAAATGGAAACCAGTTCTTAGAGAAGAGTTTATTTATTTATAATTTTTAAAAAATATTTTATTTATTCATTTTCAAGCAGAGAGAGAGTGAGAGAGAGAAAGAGAGAGAGAGAGAGAGAGAGAGAGAGAGAGAGAGAGAGAGAGAGAGAGAGAAAGAATGCACCAGGGCCACCACCTTGTGGGTCTGGCTTATGTGGGTCCTGGGGAATTGAACCGGGGCCTTAGGCACTGGAGGCAAGTGCCTTAACCGCTGAGCCATCTCTCCAGCCCTATTTATAATTTTAACACATGCATTTCTGTGTGGTGTAGGTGTATGTGTAGTATATGTGTGTGCTTCAGGAGACCAGAGGTGGACATGGGTTGTCTTCCTCCTAAGTTATTCTCTATCTTAGTAAAAAAAATATTTATTTACTTATTATTTGTGTATTTGAGAGAAAGGAGTACAGAGAGAGAATGAGCATGCCAGTGTCTTCTGCTGCTGCAAACAAACTCCAGATGCATGCACCACTTTGGCCATCTGGTTTGATGTGGGTAGTGGGGAATTGAACCCCGGTCTGTCAGACCACCAGGCTTTGCAAGCAAGTGACTTTAACTGCTGAGCCATCTTCCAGCCCCTCCACCTTCCTCTTTGTAGCAGGGTCTCTCTCTGTCTTTCACTGAACCCCTGGACTAGCTAGCCAGCAAGCCTTAGGGATTCCTTGTATCTGTCACCCCAGTGCTGGGATTACAAGTATACATTACCACATCAGGCATTTATGTGGGAGCTAGGGATCAGAACTCACTTTTGAAACAAGCACTTTACCTATTGACCCATCTCCTAAGAGATTGGATTGTAATGATAACACACATCTCTAGGCAAACTTCTCCGATTTAGTCACTCAGCAAACCTAAGTAAGAAGCAGTGACAGGCGTACTGAATGCCACAGTTGCCCGTGTGGGTGTGAATTTGTCCAGATGTACTCATAAGCCAAATGTTTTAACTACTACAGGCAGACAAAAGCAGAGCCTACCTTTGTAACTTCCCTCTTCCCTGACCTCAGGGACAGTTCCTATGGGGTCGCTTACTTAACTCACCAACAAAGGCAGAGGTTTTGGGGCCACCTCCCTTAGCTTACATATGCTTTTCTTCCCTATTTCTTCTTCATACGAACTGCTTACAAAGCAGAGTGCAACCACAGCTTTAGGGGATTAGGAGATGATGTTCACTCTTCCCAACACCTCCTTCCTCTTGTACTGTGCTCAGGTAGTCTCAACAAGAATGCCTGCCGTTTGGATAGATGCATTTTTGGGGGAAGCATGGTGGTATAAAGCAGTCTCAGGAGCCCCTCAGGTATGTGGCTTTGGCTTTGGACTGGGGCAGGTGGGGGATGGGAGTACAGAGGGACTCGTCACATTCTGGTTATTCTATAAAGTTGATAAAGTCAGAGGGGCAGGGCGGAAATGATCTCTGGCTCTATTTGGCAGGGGGTGTTCTTCAGAGTCATTATTAATGAAAATAACTTTTTTTTTAAAAAAATCATAAGCATCATATTACTGTATGGGCAAAGCTTGGACAGAAATTTGAAATATTTTACCAGAGCCATTTTATGTTTAATTGCTTGTGGTAAATTCACCATTGCAGGTCCTTGAAGTTTACATTCTTGGAATTCTAGGTTTCTTTCTGGGATTCTTTTAGGCACAGCCTATACATGTAGACTAGTTTCAGTAAAAATGACACAGTGGAACAGGATTTGGTTGAAGTCACCCAAACAGTCATGGGGGGGGGTTGTTGGAAACATCCTCCCTCACCTTTCCTAGACTAGACTGCAGACAAAAGCAGACTGGGTGGCCAGGCTTCCTGCACATGAGCTGCCAAACTCCAAGAGTGACATGTAGGTAAGAGACAGAAGTTCCTTTTCACCATTGTTTTGCCCTTCCATGCTGGAAATGGAACCTAGGACCTCTTGTGTGAAAGGCAAGTGTGCTACCACTGAAATATATCCTGAACATAGTTCAGGATTTTTAAGAATACAGACTCCCTAGGGAGGATTTCAGGGGTGCCAGTGAGCTGAATGATGATTTTTTTTTAAACAAGGGTTAAAAGATGGGCCTATAGTCAGAGAGGGAGGAAGGAAGGAAGGGAGGGAGGGAGGAGAGGGACAGGAGGGAGAGAGGAGGGGAGGGAGAGAGAGAATGAATGAATATGAGAGGAAGAGTCTTTCAAAAGGTTATAGTACTTAGGGACGGGGGCTGTGGCTTAGTTGGTGGAGTGTTTATCTAGTACGCACAAAGTCCTGGTTTGAACTCCAGCACTGCATAAGCTGAGCATGGTGGTGCATACCAGTACTCCTAGCATACCTGTAATCCTAGCACTTGAAGCAGGTGTATCAAGAGTTCACGAGTTCAAAGTCATCCTCAGCTATATAGTGACTTTGAAGCCAGCCTGAGCTACATAAAACCCTGTCTAAGAAAAAACACCCCCCCCAACAGAAACAGAACAGAGTGTTTAAACAAGGGAACAGGTACTTAAACAGAGGCTGAACTCAAGTTAATTCAATGTAAAGAGAAATCTCTTTCTTATATAGTCAAGGACTTTATAAAAGAGATGGCCCTTTGTAATTTTGCTTGGGAATCCTAGACAATGATTAGTCAGTCTCTTTGTGGGGCTAAGATTTTAATACACACAAAGGTGGGAAGCCGCAATTATCAAACTGAGCAAATCTCAGTACCACCCAGAATCAAGATGAAGAAAAAAAAATCATCTTAGAATATCTGACTCATTACCCTTGGCACCAGGACAGACAAGACTCATTCTTGTTTCTCACGCAGTTTTTCTAGACTAACATACAGTCTCATAGCTGACATTCATAGAGGCTGCAGCCACAGAGAAGATGGAAGGAAGTTTATGCCACCATCAGACCATCTAGGCTATTATTTCTATGTCTATTTCTCCAGGTGGGAGGAGTGATGGGAGGCAAGAGGGAAGAATTTCTGAGGATCTTTATTGGTAGACCTAAGGTTGATATATATATATATATATATATATATATGAGTTTATTGTTTAATAAATAAAACTCCCACATGCCAATCTGGGAGAGGTGATGTTTATTTGAGCAGATAAAAGATTCATGAAAAGTTGCATCCTGGTACATGTGTGCTTTCAGCCTCATCCCATGTCTATACATACACCACTGGAAAGAGGCAGGTGTCTCTCACAGTCCTAGGGTTATAGCCAGCCCTGGCCCATGAGCAGTGAGACCCTAGCTTCTAGGCTGGGGATTAGAGTCTTCTGGTCCTCTGGGAACCTGCCCATCCTCCTCTGATGTGGTGTCAGGAAAAGAAGTCAGCCGACTTTACGGGAAAGGAGCAGAGAGGTGCACTTGAACTTCAGTCTCTCACTTCTGTTTTCCTTCCCTAAGCCCACACATCTGAGCTATGGGAAGGAGAATTATCCTTGCACATAAAGCCAGTCCTGCCAGAAAAGTTATGGCTGCCTTCTCAAAGAGGGACTGGCTGTCTCTCTTTGTCCTAGGTTGAGAAGGCCTCCTGGTCAATAAATACATATTAATCATGTGAGAGGATTGACATGCTAATGAAGGACACCATTGACCAGCCCTGGATGGCAGAGGGGAGCCCAGCGCAGCTGTGGTCCTGCTTGGAGAGGCCAGGGCTGTACCAGGCGATTTTCGGGGTGTTTTCTAGTGGGTGACACACTCTTTCCCAATAAATTTGTGAAAGAGTTCATTGCACTGGAGATGACTTCAATATCCTATGCTTTCGTGGGCTTTTTTTTTTTTTATACCTCTGCCAGGCCTCCAGGTTTTATTTTATTTTATTTATTTTTTCATTAAAATCTGGCAACAGGCAGACCAACCCTTTGGATTGCTGTGTCTCTCGGCCCAACTGGAAGTCTCCAAAGGTACTTTGTTCTTGTGATCAAAGAAAAGTTGAACAAATCAGAGAAAGAGTTAAAAGCTTAGGTACATTTTTTTTTTTTGGGAGAGGAACGCTTGATATTGCAGGAGTAATTATTACCTGCCATTATGAATTACTGCATATAAACAGCAGGCTAGTATTGTTGTGGCTTTCTTTCCAGAGGGGAGACACGACAAAATAACCTTGGTATGGGCAGGACTAAGCTTCTTCCAGACTTTTCTATATGCTCAGACACCTGTGGGCACATATGTTTCACAACATTGTTTTGTAAGATATGAATGACCACAGGAAAATATGATTTTTGTGTCAGGATCTATGGTACCTTTTCTTAAAAGCAGAACAAAATGCATTATGAGTTGTGTCCAGCGCATCTTTGGACTGAATATAGTTGTTTTATCCATTATAAATCATTGAAACATAAAATGCTGTAACACTGATAACAGACTATGTTGTTATGTACACCGGAATAGAAAGCGTGTTATTGTGTCAATGTTCCTTTAGGGGTACAGGATGTTTAAGATGTGGACAGCTGGATTCTTCGTGATTTAAGTTCCATTTTGTTGGTGGACTCATATTTTGGGAGGCATGCATACAGCAGTATTAGAAATGGACCATAAGCCTGCTGGCTTTGGTGACATACCTTCTCTGGCCAAGAGTGTCAAAATGGGCCCTGTTTTGGTAAAGACTATAGATGTCTGTTGTTCAGGCAGGCCAGGTCCTAGGAAAAGCTTTTGGGGAAGTGTGTACTGGGCCTGGTGGCTGTCGTTCTTTTGTTGTGTATGTGTAATCATATCTAATGCTTGGCAACTGAATATCGGATCTCACCATCCGACCTAGAGTGAACACTGGTAATATACAAAGAATAGAAGTGAACTTCCTCTCTTGGTTAGAAGCAGTGGTGATCACAATCCCCTGTAAGTTAACTGTATCTGGGTGAATGTGGGACCCAGCCTTTTCTGTATTTGGGGTGGGGATATTAACTTGCCAAAAACATTGGGTTTTCATTTAAAATAAATCCATGATGGTGATTTTTTTTTTTTTTTTGATAGGGACATGTTGACGTGAAAACTCACAGCCCATTCTGAATCATACACAAATCTCTTAAATTCCTGCCACAGACATAACGTTTAAAGCACTTTGCTAATATTTATCTAGAATCTAGATGGATCATGGATTACCTAGATTTTGAATGTAGCAAACCTGTTGTTCATTGAACACTGTATGTGTGTGTGTGTGTTTGGGGAAGGAGGCTGCTGCTGAAGATAAATTATTTAACATGATTTTCTTGTGTTGTGGAAAGGGAGGTTGAGCCTCATTTTTTTGGATTATGATTTGTATTATGAAATGCTTATCAAATGTTTTCCAAAGATTAGTTTAATTTTAATTAAATAAACCTTTCTCAAGAGGAGGCTCCCAACTACTTCTTGTACCCAGAGGCGAACGTACTTGTTGTTTTTAATTATTTTCTGCTGTTACCCAAACTGCTTTGGGTACTCCCGCCCAATTAAATCAAAGGCACAGGTTCCTTATACACAATATGTTTAATATTTAATTTTAATTAAATTAATTAAATTGTTTATTTAATTTTATGTGCGTTATTGTGCAGAAAAATAATGTAAAATTCATGACGGGAAGAATTAGGGTGGGGAGATACACCAGAAAGCTGCCCAACAAGCTCATTCCAGAGATTTTAGGACACTTCCTTCTCATTTCCAGGGGACGGATCTAAACTTGTGAACTTTCTCTACAGAGTCTCCAGGTCGTACCTGCTGTGAAGAAGGCTTTGTTGGCTCCTTCTGTCCCCTGGCATCATTCGCTTTGCAGTGGGCAGATATCACAGCTGCTAGGCTGAGGACAGGATATGTGAAAATGTATGTGTGCTGTCACTGCACATGCTTCAGTGACATTTTGTACCTCGCTGAGCACGAAGCCACCAGCAAGCACAGTGCTCCCAGGGAAAGACCATTTTCTACCCAAAGATCTTGGCAAAACTTCCCATAGCATCTCGCTCCTCGGTAATAGTCCATTCTAACCATCCTGGCAGGCTTGGGCTGCCCCACTCAGCCAGCAGTGAAAAATGCATAGGTGTTTAGAGGGGCTCATGGTTGGCCTAGAAGGGGTCCTTGGACCTGTCTCAGTCCCCAGTTTCCATCCCCGCTTGCTTGGGTAGGACACAGTTTCCTGGCAATGTTTGATCATCCACAGTGATCAGCTTACTGTCTCTTACTGGAGTGCTTAACTCCAAGGAAGTTTGTTTTCACAGAAATGGAAGGTAGATAGATACACACCAACAATTCAATAATAAAAATAAAATACCATGCAGAATAGTGCTTGATTTGTTAATACCCACTTTCGCATTGTCTCTAAAATAGTACTGAAGTGAAAATGTTTTGAAGTGTATGATTTGAAGGAGTCCACTGGATTTTGAGACATTTTGTGACTTCTCTTGTCTATTTTCCTGACTTAATTACACTGTTCCCCAATTTCCTGGCACTTGGGGCATCTGAACCAAATGTTCCAAGCTTACTTTCTTGAAGTAGAGTATGCATTGAGGCTTTTTTTTTAATTTCAAAGTTTGCTCATCTGGACCACGGTTGAATATTTACAGTTACCATCACTCTATAAATTCTTTGAGGGGATACATTGTTTCTTTCTTGGTGCCTTCTGTTTCTTGAGGTTTGTTCACTGTAATTAATGAAATATAACCTTTAACATGATTATCTCAGCCAAGGGCAAAAATAGAAAGAGGAAAAAAAATAAAGGAAAAAAGCACAGAAAGAAGAAAAAAGAGAAAGAAGAGAGAGAGAGAGAGAGAGAGAGAGAGAGAGAGAGAGAGAGAGAGAGAGAGAGAGAGAGAGAGACTGGGAAAGTTGTTTCGGTTTTTACCAAACACCTTCCATGAAAACGGAACTGCTAAAAATAAATTACTCTCTCTTTGTTGTTGTTTTTCCCCCCAAGGCTGGTTTTGTTTCAGTAGATTAAATATTATCATAAAAGTAGCTGATGATGCAGTAAATTAAAAATCAGCATGTGGAATATTTTGCAAAAGCCTTTTTTTTTTCTGCTATGGCCCTTAACCAGTTGAGGCAAACATTAGTTTAAAAGCAAAAGCATTTGTCAAGTGGACTTTTTGCTTCATACAGGTGTTTAGAAAATACAAAACAGTAAAGTTAACCAGAATGGACCTAGTGAAAAAGAGACCCAGAGTTTGGAGAGACTACTTGGCTAGCTCCGCTGTAAAAATCACACAGAGACCAAACAAAAAACCAACAACACTTCCTCGCTCTTCATGTATGTGGTACATATGTAATCTTCTAGACATTTTTAGTATAAAACACAAGGCTGAGAGCTGTAAGAATCGTATGTGAGGACAGATGTGATCGAACTTGTGGGGCAGTGCTGTGTCACCACGTTTAGCATCAAATTATGAATTAAGCAAGAAGAATGAATAACAAATTAGGATTCGCTTAAGCTTAGCTTTGTGCAGTGGGACAATGAAAATTTATTTGAATGCTATTCCTTGACGAGCTTACAGATTTTCTCTAACAGAAGATACACATTAATGCTGTGGAGACAATTATTGGAAGTTAATTTTCCCTGCACATTTAAAAACCTTTTCATGACAATGGAAAATGTCTGTGTAGATTTAAATTTTACAATCTCCCCCCCCCCCCATCCCCATCTACTTAGGGATTGTCTTGAAACTTCCAGTGTAGGGCTGATTTTTTGGACATGTTCTGGCAGATTGGTATCAGATATGTTAAAAGTGACTTGTGGGGGAGGTCTTTTTCTTATTTGTTTGTTTTGAGGATGTGCAGGAAAATTGAGCAGCTGGCTGTTTAGGATTTCTGCGACATGTTAAGGGATGACAGGGTCCTTACAGTAGAGCTGTTAGAAAAAAACCAAAACAAAACACCTCTCACTTTCCAAAGCAGAGTGCATTTTAAAAAATACAGTCCACTCCTTTCTCTCTCACCTAATTGCAACCGGGAAATAACGTGTATGGTTTCGTTAATGCCTTCCCCACATGCTGAAACTGGGGTGAAGAAAGAAAAGGCGGTGGGACCTTAACAACGGAACAGACAAGTTTAGATATACTGGGCGTAATTTCTCATGCTACTGGATGTGAGAGAACTTTTCAAGCCCCGAATGTAATCCATTAGGCCTCAGCACTCCAGGCTTATGAGAGACAAAACAGAGAGACATCAGATAGTCATTATTAAACCACCTGCTCAAAACTAGGTGATTTGAAAAACCAATAAACAAAACACAAGCCAATGCGTCTGATAGTTCATGTAGGTAGATACTTTTCAATGAAGTGAGGTCTTGTCATTATTTTTCATAAACTTTTTATTTAAGTTTAACCAAAAGTTCTGAAGATCATTGTCTTAATTTTTGTTTTTGTTGTTGCCATTGTTGGCCTGACAGGTTTCTCAGAGACCAAGAGGTCCTTCCCAGAAGGTATGGTTCTGAAGCCAAGGCTCTATCTTATCTATAACCCTGTCTCCTCTCCTGGATCTCACATGCAAAACCCAGTTAGAAAATAACAAAATAGTTAATATATATTCAAATAACAGTTTTTGAAAAAAAAAAAACAATAACTAGCTCAGCTTAGTCAAAAGTCCAGTCTGATATTGACGTGAATTTGATTGTTATGGAGGTGATTTGTGGGTGCATGACTCCCACTTTTCTTCTAGCCTGCTTGCTTTCCCACACAATCAGTGCCATCTTGTGTGTGACACCTTTGAGAATTTGATCAAAATTGGGGAAAAATCTGGAGCCTGACCCCCCCCCCCACCTCACCACATCACTTCCCTGTGTTTGTCCTCTCCAAGTCTTTGGAAGATCTGTTCAGCTCCAAGGCCAGTCCTGTGACCTTTGTGTCGCTTAGCCTTGAGCTGTGGGCAGCTTGATTCCAGTGTTAGGTTTAATTTCAGAAAAGGCTTTGCCTTTAAGAGTTGGGGGCCATGAAGTTAGACGGGGAGGAAGAAAAAAAATAGCTCTCTTGGAAATCCATCACCCAAAACAAAACGCATTGGCAGAGAGCAGTCTCTCCCTTACCTGCGAGTCCCAGAGTGCTAATCACATTCAGGCCAAAGGCAGGAGCAGCTACCTGGCTGCAGCCCAGAGGATATTTTATTTTATTTACAGATGAGCTGTTCCCCCTGAAATCTCGATTCTTCTGGAAGCTGTGACAGAAGGCAGGCCAGCACTGTTTTCGGCAGCTCCAGCTCAGAGCTGCGGCAAGACTTGCCTTAATTAGCCGTGTCATTCATAACAGAGCCAACAAGCAGGCAGGCCTGGAGGAGGGGCAGGCTGCCCAGTGTCCTCAGCCCTCTTTGAGTTTTACCCCAGAAATGCAGCAGCTTAGCACCAAGCCCAGGCTCCCCAGAACCGAGCCAGGCTGTCCTACCTGGGTTTGTATCTCCACTTAGGAGTCTACCTCTTACAAGCAGAGACTGAGCCATCCACCTTATTGCAGCCTCCCACGAGTGTGCAAAGACTCCTGAGGTCACGTTTAGAATAAATTTCTAAAGTTAACCTACAAATATAACACACACACACACACACACACACACACGTCTTATTATTCTATGTTTGTGCCTCATTCTTGCTCAAAATATATTTCCCAGTTTATTCACCAGGTGTGGTTAAAAATCTTTTGACTCTTTCTCAAACTCACACCCTTGTCAAAGGAGGAATCTTTTCTATCACTGAAGGATTTCAGAAGGATGTCACCAGCTCCCAAGGTACTTCCACAGAGAGAGAGAGAGAGAGTTGCCTGAGTGAGTAAAGTGAATAAATATGAGTTCCCAGGGTGTCTTATTGGAAAGGGAAAATTACATTTGGGCATGAAAGTTCTGGCTTGCTAGAAGTTCCTGTCCTGAAACATCATGTCATTGACACCAGATCTGGCATACCCCACCTCACCTCACCCTGAAAACCAGCTCCAGTGGGTGCTAGTGAGCAGCTGAACATTTCCGAGTAGATATATGTTTGAGGTTCAAGGAAGTAAGACAAGATCTTGAAATTTGAAACGTAAAGGTATATTGAGCTGCCTGGGATGAACAGTTAGTTCTATGGCTTTTACCTATCTCTTTCGACCTGCATCTTTAAGGCGTTTACATAATATAGATGTAGAGGCATGATGACACATGCTACAAAATCCATCAGCCATGAACCATGTTCTGAATACATTTCTGGTGACAGAAAGACATAATCTGTATGAAACATGCCTCTTTATTTCCATTCATTTTATATATAGATACACATGCACATATAGATGTACACACACACACACACACACACACACACACACACACACACTCACAGATGTTCTAAAAACAAGAACATCGGAGAGGGCCAGTTAGGGGAGTAGAATGCTTCCCAATAGGCATGAGCATTGGGGTTCCCAGTACTAGTTTGGGGCAGAATATATATTTGATACTTGAAACCTGGTGTCTACAGACTCATGGAAAAAAATTGGTGATCACTAGGATTAGCTCATAATACCTTGCTGGTTGTGGCTGCTTTAGTTTGAATTATATTTGTGGACTCCTTAACTTTTCTAGTGCTAAATCAGGACCTGCTCTAGGTAGACCTCTCTCTCTCTCTCTCTCTCTCTCTCTCTCTCTCTCTCTCTCTCTCTTATATATGGATGGAACCCAGGGGCTTGCATATGCAAAGCAATTGCTTTACCACTTAGCTACACCCATAGCTTCTAAATTCTCTTTTTGGAGACAGAATGCAGTACCCCAGAGAAGGTTCTTGTGTGGAGCTCAAGCGCTTAGTGGAAAAGAGGCCGTGGCATTAGGCAGGGTGGGAGAAGGGGGAAGATTGTGCATATGTGGTTTGGGCCAGCTGGGGCCAGGTCGCAGGGGTTCACTTTGGGAGAGATGTCCGTATGGTGCTAACTTCTGGCAGGCATAACCACAGTGTCAAGGAGAGCAGATTGATTATTCTTTTCTGCACTAGGGTCTGGAGGCCAGTTTCTGCCTCCAGCTTTGTGATCTCAGGTTGACACTTTCATCTTTGGATATGAACCTATGACTTGTAGGTGAGCTGATTGGGTTAACTGGTCCATTCTTTAGTTGGAATCCCAATTAGAAAGCCTCTCATGCCCACTTTCAGCATGTGTCCTCAACATGCTAAGGATACTGACCAACCACAGGAGATTTCCTTGCCTTGGGATGGAGACAGGCCAGACTGCTCATGGATGACACCGCGTACTGCTAAGAAGATCTCGTCATCAGTCCCCTGTATCTTTGATTAATAGACATGGGAAGTGAAGTTATTATTTTTACGTAAATATTTAAAGAATAAGCAGTACTTATCAGACAGCTGGCATTTTGTTGGGCCTCAGCAAATAGGAGTCATTATCATTATGACTGTCATCATAGCTGATCTGGCTGGCCAAAGTTTTCCAAGTGTAGGCCAGAGCAGGAATATTCCATCATCAATGAGGAAATGGTTGGAGTCCCAGTGTCCTTTTAAGTCCTTCCAGGAAATAAGATTATTTTAGGTTTCTGGAGATTAGTCTCCCAGGGCAGGGGGTTAGGATGTATGGGGACAATCAAGGTGACTTCCAGGTCTCGAACTTGAGGAAGCAGGATCAGAAGCCCTCCTTTCACTAGACTGATCCCTTTCCTGGGCTTTTCCTCAGCCCATAGCAGCTTCAGTTGCTCCTGGGCTGGGATAGAGTCATGGAACTCTGTCAGGAAGCCTGGGAGGTTAGTTGCTGCCTGATATTTGATTGTGGGGTGATGCCTTGATGGGATCAAGAGGTGTGCTAGACACTTTTTTTTTTTTTGGCATAGCCATGATCCAACACCTGAGAGAAACAGTGAAGTAAGTAAGCAAGATTTATTTTGCTCATTGTTTCAGAGGGTTCAGTCCACAGTTGGCTGGCTTCATTGTTTCTGATCTGCTATGAGGCAGAACAGCATTGTTGGAAGGTGGGGTGTAGAGCAAAGCTGCTCACCCCATGGGAGCTGGGAAGCAGAGACCAGTTACAGGAAGGAGCTGTGGCCAAGGTCTATTCTTCAAAGCCATGCCCAACAGTTACCTGCTTCCTCCAATTATTTTCCAGTCTAGCCTCTTCCCACTGGTCTCTTTCAATTTTAACCCATCAATGGGTTATGAAATTATCACAGACACACTCAGAAGTGTGCTCTACTAATCTACATGTCTTTCAATTCAATCAAGTAGACAGTTCAGATTAACCATCTATGACAGGGATTGCAGCTCAGTTGGTAGAGGGCTTGCCTAGCATACCAATGCCCCAGGATTTCATCCCCAACATTGTATAAGCTGGGCTGGGTGGTTCATGCCTCAAATCCCAACATTTGGGAGGTGGATTCAGGCAGATCAGGAGTTCAAGGTCATCTGCATTTATATATTTAGTTTGAGACATCTATTTCAACATAAAAAGAACAAAAATTAGCCATCACAGGGATTGGTCCACATTGTATGAATAACAGTTTTCTTCCTCAGTGACTTAAATTTAGTTCACATGGAAGTGATGTGGTTTTTGGACTATGGTGGCATGGTTGCTTTCCTAGAATTGTATGTCACACATTGTCATAAATTCTGCAATCATTTGCTGTTTCCCATTTGCCTCTCACTCCCCCTGAGTTACTTATATGTCATCTCATGAAGCCCTAGAACCTCCGATCCGTGTTTTCATTTTATGATACTCCAGAAAGTTAAGTAACTTATTCTAGCCAGAGAGTCACAGAACTGGAATTTGAAGCCCAAGCTCTTTCCAGATTAGAATGAAATCTTCGGTGGCTCTAAGGAGTCAGGCTTACAAAACTGCTGAGGACTCACAGAGCGAATAATAACCTGGAAGTGCTTCCAGGGAAAAGCACATTTCCAGGGGTGGAGGAAGATGGTTTGGATGGAGATGAGTGTATAAAGAGAGTTGGGGTAGTTGTGGCTGTGAGCTGACTACAAAGGTTTGAGCTGCTGTGGGCATTAGGCTTGGAGTCAATCATCATGGCTGTCCTCAGATAGGTTCAGGTATCAACACCTTTTTCTTTTTTCTATTTCTTTGATTTATTTCATTTTTATTTTTTATCTTCATTATCCATAATTACATACATTGTATGAGCAAATCTTATGATGGTAGCTCCATTACTCTCCTCCCTGTCCCCAACCCACTGGGGACCCTCCTCGTGGGTGTACTGGATCCATCCATGGGGTAAGGGGTTATAAATCGTACAGGAGGTAGCCAGGTCCCCCCACCCTTTGTGTGTTGTTGCTGAGGGGGGCAATGTCTCTGGATATTCTCCCTACCATGGCTCTTACAATCTTTCCACCCCCTCTTCCGCTCAGTTTCCTGAGTCATGCCAAGACTTTTTTCTTTACCATGACTTTTGTTGGCTAACAGAGTCTCTTCTCTGCCTATCATGAGCAGGGTCAGATCTTTGCTCCTGACTTATAGATAGCACTCAGATCCAGAAATAAAACTTGCCAGAGTTGCTTTTCCTTCTCCTTTTCTTTGCTTTGTCCTTTGTTCCTTTCTCTTGCTTTACCACCTATCATCTTCTTCTTCCCTCCTTCCCTTTCCTTCTTAAACATTTGCTATTAAAAACTAACATTTAGGCATTATTAAAATTTAATTTTAAAAATCATCCCCAATGTAGTTCCAGCCAATGAACTGTCATTTTTTTTGGGTAGCCACTTCTTCTTACCATCGTTTCCTGTACATTATGATTACTTGGTTGTAAATATGAACTAAAAACAGCCTTGGGCCTTTTTGTTTTTCCTGACATTGATATTAGAGCATGTCCTAGTTTGACATTGTTCTTGGGATCTCAAAACCAAGAACGGCCATCCATATGGTTGCTAGAATGAGGGTGTTTTGTGCGAAGAAATCATGACAGTGTGCCTGTCAGTCACTTCTTTATACCCAAGGTTTTCACTGATGGGCAAACCATAGGGACTGAAGAAGCAGAATCCAGGGGTGCTTGGGCTGCTGGAGATTGAGCGGCAGGGCATGTGATAAGCTAATACCAGGGTGTCTCTGAAATTTGAAGGTGAATCTTGGAGAGTCCTTAGGGTGGGTGGTCTGCCTGGTTTGGAGGGCTGCTGTTGACACTGGAAATGTCTCTTACCCTTGCTGTGTCTTACAATCCTCATCTGCAGGCTGGGAAGGTTGCTCAGTGGGTAAAGTGCTTGCTATGTAAGCATGAAGACACAAGTGCAGATCTCCAGCACCTATGTAAAAACCTGGCCATGGTGGTGTGCACCTGTATTCACAGTGCAGTCCTGGTGCAGGGTGGTCAGTAAGAATGTATGTTTCAGAGCAAGGGAGTTACTAGAAGGCTTGGGGATAGGGCCCAGAATGATTGATGTGGCTTATGACTAAAACATCATAGCTCAAACTGACAGGGATAAACTTACTGTTTATAAATGAGGGGAATGTTCTAGATGAAGAGGTAAATTTGTGCAGCAAAATCTTTTGCTGGGCATTCTGAAACTGTTATGGATACCATATTTATTAGAAGAAATAGAAGGTGTTAAAAATCATAAATAGAACATGGCACCATGTTACTTCCAGTGATAGGCCTGTAGACGTGATTCCCAAGAAAAGAGCTCATGTGACTACAAAGGAAATGGAGTTTGGGAGAAGGTTGAGCAGATGATGCATGCTGAGGGCTGGAGGTCAGGAGTGCTGCGGCTGAGGGCTGGAGGCTTCCTGGGGTCTGGTTACCTTTCTTTTCCTCCTTTTTGTGGCTCCCTAAGTGCTTCAGGCCTATAAATCTGTGACCCTCCATCGTGGAGGGTCTTCTTTTGGTGTGCTTACTTCAAATGACTGGCCATTATTGCTTCTCTCAAGGGTCTTCTTCATCCCTGCCTACTATGGAGAAGGGTGGGTTGTGTTTGGTAGAGCATCTGGCAGGCACACTGTGGGCAGGACAATAGCAGAAGAAGAATCCAGGAGAAGCTTCCAGCTGGAATAGTTGGAGCCAGATGAGTGGGAAGGGAGAGCAGAGGCTGAGGTCCCTTCTTGGTTTCCGTTTCCATTGACCAAGGCCAGGAAGGCAGTCTTACACCTTTTATGAAGGTTGGAAATGAAATCCATTGTGAGCATATGAGAAAGAGAGAGAGAGAATGAATGTAGCCAGACTAGGGAGTCTGTCCTGTGGGTGGGACTGGGAGTGGGCTGGGGTCAGGAGAAGAGGGTCCAGGTAAGAGCCTTGGGAATCACCACCAGACAAAGGAAAACTGAAGGTAGAGAAATTGTGATGAAGGGAGGTGGTGTGTGTGTGTGTGTGTGTGTGTGTGTGTGTGTGTGTGTGTGTGTGTGACTTCCAGGACAGACTTGAAGGTTCAAGGGGAAAGGCATGGTCTATAGCATCATGAGTGGTATTCAGTAGAAGTACTAACAGGGCAGAACATTCTAGACCCTATGCCAGCAGAGAATAGTGGAGGATGGAGGGACCTCACACTGCTGACTCCTTGAGCTAGTAGTGAGCCTTAGAGATCATGAGAACTTTCCTCGATTTCCCTCCCAAGCCATTCAGAGCAAGAAGGGAAGAGAATAAGGTTGAGGACAAAGAGAGAGATAGGTGGGGCTGTTTGGAGCGGGGTCTGCTCTATAGAGATATATGGACATATGACTCCTAATCTGGGATGTCAGGAGTTCTCTCTTGATCAGACAATAAACAGTGTCATGCAGATGCTTTCTTGAATTCTACCTTTTCTAACCCTCACTGTGGCCACCTGGTGATCATCTTTACCTGCTTGCTTTCTAGGAAGAACCCCTATGAGATTCAGCAGGATTTCACCCAAAGCAAGAGTATGAAGATTGTAGTGGTCAATAACTTGATTCAGAGCTAAGGGATTAGCTCAGTGAGTAAAGTATTTGTTGTGCAAGCATGAGGACCCGGGTATAAACCCCCAAAACTGCATCAAATAAGGCTGGCGTGGTGGCATGTGCTTATAATTTCAGAGCTGGGGAGGCGGAGTCAAGAGGATCATGGAAATCACTGGCCAACCAGTGTAGCCTAATTGGTGAACTCTAGGCTCACAAAAGGTAAAAGGCCCTTGAGGAATGACACTGGAGATTGTTGTTCTCTGGTATCCATATACATGCCAATACATGTACAATCCTCCCTCAACACACACACACACACACACACACACACACACACACACACACACACACAAATTTGACCCAAAAGGAACTTCATAATTGCCATCTACCCCCATTTCCTTTCTGGAAGAACTATTGTCTTCTACTTCCCTACTCTATTCTCAAGATGGCAGATAATAGTGGCTGGGGAGACAGCTCAGTGGATAAAGTGTTTACCACTCAAGTGTGACAACCTGAATTTGGATCCCTTGAACCCAAGTAAAACTAGATGTGGTAGCATGTGTGTGATAGTTAGGTTTTGTTGTCAACTTGATTTTTGTAATTATCTTGGGTAGGTCTCTGAGGATGTTTACAGGAAGGCAGCCTCTCAGTAGGGGGCAGGATGTAAAGAAGCTCAAAGGAGCTAGAAGTAAACATCCTTTACTGTGTGGGCAGTGGAGGAAGGAAATTCCAGAGACTTAGGAAGCCATTAAGTCTGGGGAAGGGTTTTAAGACCCCACCCTAAGGCTATATAAAGGGGAAGAAGTTCTCTCCTTGGCCCCCTCTTATCTGTTTGTTGTTCCCTGTGTATGGTGTTGGTGATGGGTTTCTCTCTCTGCTCAGACCTGTGAAAGAGGGCCAGCCTCTTTCACTGTTACAGAACTTCCCCTCAATCTGTAGTTTCAATAAATACTTTCCTCCCATAAACTGCCTGGTTTGAAGATTCATCCCAACTATGACAATGTGCATTTGTAATCCATGTACACCTACCATGAGATGGGAGGGGGAAACAGGAGAATCCCCCTGAATTTTGTGGGTCAGCTAGTCTGGCAAACAATGTAGTGAACAACAAGAACCTTGCTTCAAACAAAGTGGAAGGTGAGGCCAAGATCTGAGATTGTTCTCTGATCTCCATATGCATGCTGTGACAAGCACATGCCAAAACTCACACACACAAACATGTGAGGATGCAAGCATGCATCTACTTCACACACACACACACACACACACACACACACACACACACACACACCCACCCCATAGTGGGAAAGAGTTGGTAAGAACTGGGGAATTGATAGAACAGGCAGGCATAATTGACTGAATAATTGTTGAGCTCTGACATGGTGCAGGTCCTCTGATGTTAGGGTTACCATGGAGACCAGGACACAGACCTGGCCCTGAGGGCTTTCAGATGCTGGTGCACAGCAGAACTAACCCTGGAGTTTTTAAAATCTGGATTTCATGGTCCTGTGTTAGCCTTGCTCAAATCTCTAAACAGGCCTAGGAGGGGTTGGTGTAAAGAGTTTCACAGGGACTCTGTGGCACACTGTTGTAGTCAGCCACACACCACTGGGATGGCTTTCCAAACCAGGCATAGTTATGGGTAGAAAGGATTTATTGAAACTTCAGATCAAGGAAAAGTTCCACAATGGTGAAAGAAGCTGGCCTCCTTTCACAGGTCCATGCACAGAGAGAAATCCAGCACAAACACCATACACACTCCAACAAAACAGGTGGGGAGGGGGAGAGAGATTTCTTTCCCCTTTATATAGCTTAGGGTGGGGTCTTGCACCCCTATCCCAGACTTGTTGGAATTTCCTTCCTGCACTGCCTTACCAGAAAGGGATGTTCATTTCTAGCTCCCCCAAGCTTCCTTACATCCTGCCTCCTACTGAGAAGGCTGCCTTTCTGTGAATAACATCAGATACCCACTCATGATTTCTAAAAGGGTCACATTGATAACAAAACTTAACCATCACAAGTCACCCCTTGTCAACTTGACATCAAACCATATCTCCTCCCAACACAAAGCAAGACCCCTTAACTGCAAGTTCTTTAAATCAAAACAAGTTACATGCTTTTAACATATAATGGCACAGAGGAAACATTTCCAACTGCTATGAGGCATAACAAGGAGAGACTGGACCAATGCAAACTCAACAACCATTAGGTAAACATCAAACATCTGCAGTTCAAGTCTGAAATCACAACCAGTAACTGTCCAATTCCATCCCTCCAGCTTGGCTGAGTAGCTGGGGAAAACTTCTATCCCTAGCCAACAGTGCTCCATGGTAGCCCTTGCACAGTCCTAGTATATCCAAAACATCTTTGTGTCTCCATTGCAAACCACAGTCCATTTTTCCAATGGCTTCACTGGCCTATCAGGAACATCATGCCCTGTTCCATATACTGCATATCAGCAGTGGCTCCTGGAACCCTGTACACTTCATGGCTCACTCCACATGTGCGTTTTTCCAGGCATCCAAAAGCAATACCAGGTATGTAGGACACAGCCATGTTGTTAATCCAGGGATGAAATAAACCGTGAAGAACAGGTTCCTTCCTTTCAGCTATTTCCTTGCAAAAGAGTTTTCATAGTCTATTACTCAGTCCTTCCCAGGTGGAAACACCTCAGGTGTTCTTTCCATTGCTTCAACATAGAGCAGTTAGGCTACCTTTTTTAGGATTGCTAATGCATTGACTATAGCAGCTTCAGTAACCTAAAACCAGTCTCTGTGTCAATGAGTTCCACTTGCTTTTGAGGTTTTTTCCAACCTTAAATCTTAAATTCTCAGTTCCATATCATTAGCCAAGCATATCAGTCCATTACTTAGATTCAACCTTGATCAAACTATCTGGGCATGGGCAGTAGAATGCATCCACCCTTTATTCCAGTAAGGTCTTTCCCACAAAGTTCTCTGTAGTCTCCCCTTAGAAAGTTCATAAGCCAAGTCTCTAAATGTAATTCTCTCTTCACTTAACACTTTCAAACTCTCACCAAAATAGTCCATAAAACATGGTTTACCATTCTGGAAGGTGTTTTCAGTTGCATGTACCAAGTCCATGTCTATTCCTCCAAGCACACAAGTTCCAGAAGACCAAAATTCACATGGACAGTTTCATCTCAGCAATATCACCCCACTCCTGGTACCAAATCTGTCATAGTCAACCACTCACAGCTGGGATGAATCTCCAAACCAGGCACAGTTATGGGAAGAAAGGATTTATTGAAGCTGCAGATCAAGGAGAAGTTCTATAATGGTGAAAGAGGTTGACTTCTTTTGCAGGTCCAAGCAGACAGAAAAACCCATCACCAATACCATATGCACCAACAACAGGTAGGGGAGGGGGAGAGAGACTTCTTTCCCCTTTATATAGCCTTAGGGTGGTGTCTTGAACCCTATTCCAGACTTGTTAAAATTTCCTTCCTGCACTGCTCTCCCAAAAAGAGATGTTCATTTCTAGCTTCCCTGAGCTTCCTTACATCCTGCCCCCTACTGAGATGGCTGCCTTCCTGTGAATAACATCAGACACCCACCCATGATTACTTAAAAAGGTCAATTTGGCTGCAAAACTTAACCATGAAATGCAAAAATCACTGAATAGAATAAAGACAGGGCTAAGAAGACGGCTCAGTGGATAAAGCACTTGCTATACAAATATGGACCTGAGTTTGGATCTCTAAATCCATGTAAAGCTGGACAGGAAGACAGACATAGACAGACTTGCCCAGAAGCTCACAGGCCAGCTAGTGTGTGGCAAATGTAGCAGCTAGCAATGTGAATGCCAGAGACCATGTCTCAAACAATGCCCAAAGCTGTCTTCTGATCTCCACATGTATGTCAAGGTACACACACACACACACACACACACACACACACACACACACACACACCTACACACACACACACACACAAGAAAAGTAGCCTCTGTAAGGTGAAGTAGTCCTAGAAGAGAATGGAATCATAGTTGCTGAGATGAGTTTGGCAGAACTGAACAGTAGGCAGAGGTGTAATCAGAGAAGACTTTCTGGAGGGAGTGCCAAGGTTTGCATGGAGAGGGAAGAGGGATCATTCTACAAAACACATGGAGCTTGTTCAGTGTGGTGTGGGACACCTGCCATCCCAGCTGTCAGCAGGCTGAGGTAGGAGGACAGTGAGTTCTAGGCCATAGTCTTGGTTACATATTGAGCTCAAAGCCAGCCTGAGCAACACAGCAAAAGAGACCCTGTCTAAAATAAAAATCACAAATGGAGGCTTTAAATGAATGATGATGATCTATCATAGAGGTATCTTTACATAACATGCTCAAATGGTTTGGAAGTACATGACCTTGAAAAGGTGCCTTCAAAGGAATCATTTTTTTTTCTCTTGAGAACTTGAATCAGCTTCTATCTTAAGGCTTGATAGAGGTTGGAAAGATTGCTCAGTTGGCAGGAGGTAAAGTGTTCATCTTGTAAGCATGAAGACCTGAGTCTGATACCCAGAACTAACATTACAAAACAAAAGCAAAGTGTGTAATCTCTGGGAAAGCAGAGAGAGGCAGATCTCTGGGACTTACTGAACAACCAGTTTAGCCACTTGGTGAACTCTAGGCCAATAAGAGATCCCGTCTCAAAATTAGGTGGACAGCCTCTGAAGAGGTTGGACACTGAGGTTGCCCTCTGACCTCCACATGCATACTCACACACATGAATGTACATCCACACAACACCCCTACACACACACACACACACACAGAGAGAGAGAGAGAGAGAGAGAGAGAGAGAGAGAGAGAGAGAGAGAGAGAGAGAGAGAGAGAGAGAGAGAGAGACTGTATGTCTTAGGTAGAAAACAATTTCTCATTAAGAATGGATTTTTGCAAGCAAGGGAAGTCACCACATTAAACAGTGTCAGGCGGGAGGGGGCTTTTCTCAGATTCCGGAAGATCAGGCAAGAACAAATGGATTAATACTGACAGCAGTCATCCATCAGGCCTCATGATGGGCAGAGCTGTCATCTGCACTCTTGCTGTGATTGCAAAGCAGGAGGGAATTCCTCTCCCTTGAGAGATGAAGTGACTGGCCCAGGGTCACACAGTGTGCAACAGAGCTACACCTTGGTTTTAAGTCTCTCTGTGCACAACAGTGGCTGGCTAAGTGTGGTAGTTGAGTCTCTGGCATGTATTTTGAGATCTTGGGTTAGCTTCTTAGACAGTTTGTGCCTCAGTTTCCTCATTTTTACAACAGCAAGATGATGGGAATGTTCTGAAGTTTTAGCAAGAGGTGTTTGTAGATAAGTACCAGTTAGTGGCAGTGAGCAAGCCATTGCTGAGTGGAGGTCAAGGTCACTCTAGTCATGGACCACACACAGATGACAGGTCTGGGATTTGACAGTGACAAGATTAACTGCCCAGCTCTGAAATTCTGGTATGGAGTCTCAATTTCTGAAGATACAGTTCATGTTCTGATACAACTTTCCTGGAGGCAGAGGAATTGTCCTTCGACCTTCTTGAGAGTCCAGTTTGCCTATCCTGAGGGCCAGAAGCAGGGGTGTGGTTATAAGCTTCACTGAGCTCCCTGGACTGGCATACTCACCTTCCAGGAGGATGGGTTTGCTGTAAAGGCTGTGGGGAACACTCTGGCTGCAAACCCAGCCTGGGCTGCTACAGACCAGGTGCAGGCCAGCCTTTACCTACCTGGAGGTGGGCAGAAGAATGCACTATCACTCTGCTGATACTCAACAGTACAGCTCCTTTGATGGGGAGTTCCAGGAGCCTATGTGTGGGATCAGGGTGTGGAAGTTTGTAGAAGGTAGGCAGAGCCTGGCTAGTAGAAGTAAGCAGACACCTTGCTGGCAGGGTATATTGGCTCAGCCAAAGAGGTTGGCAATTAGTGTGGGAATGAGTCAAGCAGGTTGGGCCTCTGTATGCGTGCGTGTAGAGAATGTAGGTGTTGGGGGATGGGAGTGCCACACGATGGCCATTCATTCTCAGAAGGCTCTGTCTTAGTGGGGGACATGACAGTGGGAGAACAAGGCTCAGAGAAGCAATGATGGTCCAAGCTTACGGGCGATGTTCCGAGACTAGGATGGTGTGTGTGTGGTGTGTGTGAGCCTAAGCTGGGAGAGCTGGCGAGCTGGATTGGGAGGTTTCTTCTGATTGAATGTCCTCAATATACTTGAACAGCATAAGAGAGCAGATGCCTGGCTCTCTTGTCAGTGGACTCAGGTGGATAATCTAATATCCATCCAATAAAAGAAAATAAAATTGACTTTGACCTACTTGGAAAGGTAAAGGGCTTGTATGTGTGGCCCAGGTAATCCTGGGGTATATAGTGTTAAGGACAATTTTTCCCTTTGCCATTTCAGAGCAGTTAGATGGGCTGGGATTGCAGCTCAGTAGTAGGGTGCTAACCTAGCATGTATGAGGCCGTGGGTTTCATTTCCAACACCATCACAATGAAGTAGTAGTGGTTTTGTGTGAGCCCTTTGAGGATCTGTGTGTTCTCAGCACCTGAATTCACACAGGAGGTACTTAGTGCATGGAAAATAAGGGATGAAAGCTGGGCATTCTGGGGCATACCTGTGCTTGGAAGGTAGAGGCAGGACGGTTGTGATTTTAAGGCCAGTACCTGGGCTTCATCCTGTTTCAAATAACTAGGAAGAAAGGAAGAAAAGAAGGAAGTTAGCTAAGACACTGAAAGGTATTCAGTCACTGGGCACCCACCCTGGACTGAAGAATATACAGGGACTGCAGAGAGACCAAGCAACATAGATGACAAGAGCAAACAAAGTCACCTAGCCATGATAGTTTAACATGACCAGTAATGACAGTAATAGAAGCCAGCATTTGTAAGTATTTAGTATGTGCAAGTTACTAGTAATAGGTGGAATCATTAACTCTATTTTACTAACAGGAGATCAGCCCTGTGTTTAAGGTCTCACTGTTGGGCTAGAGAGATAATAGTTGGTAGGATGTGCACCTTGCAAGCATGAGGAACCGAATTGGAATCCCTACAACCTGTAGGTCTATCCTAATTGGTGAGCTCCAGGACAATAAGAAATCCTGTCTCAAAAAAAATAGATAGAGCCTGAGGAGTAACACCCAAGGTTGTCCTCTGGCCTCCATGGTGCACCTGCACACACACACAAACACACACACACACACACACACACACACACACACACACATGTCCTACTGTCAATAACAAATCCTGTGGGGAAGGGATAGAAGGCACATATTACATTAGAGGAAAATGAAATTCAGAAAGGTGAAGGTCAAGGTTATATAGATGCATGACCAAATCCATGCTTGGCTGACCAGTCTGTGGGCTAAATTTAGGCCTGGGTGTCTCAGAGGAAGGCCCTTGCATCTGTTAAGTTATGTGTAGTCTGCTTCTAGAACCCAGGACTGCTTCAGAAAACATGTTCTTTGCTGGTGCTTTGTGCCTGGGGAGACGACTTGGTAAACTGGCATCCTGGCTACCTCACTTGTGAGCCAAGACTGGGGATAAAGTTGGGTCTTTCTCAGAGAGCTACAGGGTCTGCAGTCTGCCCATCACAGTGCAGACCTCAGCCCCTTCACTATCCTCTTGCTGGGCCTCTGCGGGCTTAGACTTTATCAGTGGCTTTGAAACCTATTGGGACCTTGTTTAAACAGCACTTGATTCAAAAGTTTAATTAGACATCAGTGGCTTGGCTCTGCCTGATGCAAATCCTCTTGCAGCTTGAAGGCTATCCTTGTCAGACCTCAGGGTCCCTAGGGCTCCCTTGGACATTTTGGAAAACAAGACTCTGTGTGTGTGTGTGTGTGTGTGAATGTTTGTTTGTGAAGGTGCATATATGTACACATGCATGTGAAGGCCAGAAGACAAGCTTGGTTGGTGATCCTCAGTTATACAACCCTCTTTCTTGATACAGTGTCTCTCATTGGCCTGGATCTTGCAGAGTAGTCTTGACTGGTTGACCAGCAAGCCTCAGGCATCCTCCTGTCTGCAACTCCCCCATGCTCAGATCACAAGCACGTGCTACCACACCCAACATTTAAAAAAAATATGGGTTCTGGAAACAGAACTTAGGTCTTCATGCTTGCAAGATAATCCCTTCAGTGCATGAGCTAGCTCCTCAGCCCCTAAACAAGGAGGTAGGATCTCTCTATGAAGCCCAGACTGGTGTCCAACTGTGACCCTCCTTCCTCAGCCTCCCAAGTGCTACACATTGTGCTCTCTCTCACCACAGAGAGAACAGGAGGGAGTTTATTTTGAAGTTAAATATGAGTGAACATGGCCCAGGAGCATGGATTTGGTAACCCAGAATACCATATTGCAATATGCTAACAGTTTCCTGAATATTTTGTAGTATCAGAGCAAAATAACGTCATAAGCCAAGGGACTTTTCAAATAGTAGTGAAATTTTTGCTATAAGGTTTCAGGCACCATCTTATGACAACCTTAGACTTACTGATTTCTAAACTCAAAGGATTGATTCTCAAGGTAAGACTGTCTCCTCTCCCCATCCAGCTTAAAGGGGGACTGGAGAAGTTTGCATTTTGCAAATATCGCTGACTTTCTTCAAATTACAATTTTTTCAAAGTATTTGTCATTTTTTGGTGCTATTATGACAAATAATATTATAACCAGATGTACCATAGTGATAATATTTCCTGAAAATTACAGAATGTACATCGTGGGTAAGTTTGGATACAATTTGTTATTGTTAAACCCTTTAGTTGAGAATTTTATTATAGGAACATATTACATATTGGGCAGATTCCAATCAGGTTATATTCTTAGGTTTCCTGTCTCCTGCCCCAATTCCACTGATGGCCCTCCTCAGTGAAGTTATTGGCAGGCTATCAGTGTGGGTCAGGAATGTACCAGTCAGTCTCTGTGGAGAGATAAGGCCTTAGAGTGCATCTTCCCACCCTGCAAATAACACAATTATCTGTCTAGACCTGTTTGGGGAGACCCAAGTAAGATCATGATTGTTTTGTTAAGGAAAGCCTTTTTTTGTTGCTTTTGTTATTGTTGGTTGTGTGTATTTGCATGTGGTATGTGTGCACATGTGTATGCATGTTTGAAGCATTGAGGCATGTATGTGTATGTGGGTGGGGACACATGTACAGAGCTGTGTGTATATGTGTGTGGAGGAAAGTATCTCCATCTTATTTATAGGGACAGGGCCTCTTGTGTGGAGAGCTCCGATTTGATTTGCTAATCTAGCTAGCCAGTTTGCCCCAGGGATTCTGTCTGTGCCTCTCTATCACTGGGATTACAGGTGGACTGTTATATCTGCCTGACTTTTAAGCAGGTGATAGGGACCCAAACTCAGGTCCTCTTGTTAGCATGACAAATGCTTTACCAATTTTGCCTCTCTGGGTATCAGGATGGCCGAGTGGTCTAAGGCGCCAGACCCAATTTTGCCTGTCTTCCTAGCCCAACAGGGATTTTTTTTTTTTTTTTTTTTTGACATCGGAAAATGTCACAGGAAGCTGTGGCTTGAGGCAGGCAGGAAGGAAGGTATCTTACACCCAGGCCAGGGCCTTCTTTGAAAGACTAGAGAAGGATTCTTTCAGGAAAAGAAACATACTGAAAGCCGAGAAGGAGTTCTTTGTCTCCGTGGTAGCCAGAGAAGATGAGGGATGGATGCCAAGAAGAAATAGAAATTTCCCAGGGGAGGGTGCGGAACAGCTGAAGGCGATCAGCGTTTGTCCAGGAGACCATGACTATTGTATCACAGGCCAGCACTGCCTGCCACTGTCCATGTTCTTTGGAGTCCAATGCCTGGGCCTTAGACCCCCAAATCAATACTGCTTCTATGATCCATGTGACTGAGAACAAAAGTGCTGTCATCCTTCAGGATTTTAGGTGTTTTGAATGGTTCATCTCTCCAAATATGTGGCGTAGCTCTCAACAGTAACTCTGAAGGCAGAGCCTGAGGCTCCAGGAGGATCTGTGAATAAAGGGGTGCTTGGGAGCCTGGTGCAGGGAAGGTGGAAATTAAGTGCTGTATCCATTGATCACCCATATACCTCTTTACTTCCTGCCTGACATTTTGTGCTCCTGAGTTGAGAGAAGGTGGGTTTGAGCTCAGCATTCCTGCCTAGCAAAGGTAGCGGCAGAGGTATATCCAAAAGCCTGGGACAAGAGTGTGTAGCTGAGGGAGGTGAGGTCTCGGTGGGCAGTGAGATCGGTGGCCCACAGGAATCTGGGAGCCACAGAAATGGTTTTCAGAGTGAGAGAGAGGTCAGCAAAGCTCACCAGGGCACACGCATCCATCCAATCTAAGTCCACAGTCAGGAAAGGGATCCAGAGCTTCTGAGCTACTGACGTTTTGAATTTCTGCCGTCATATTAGAGTCCTCTGCTTCTTAAGATCAGTATTGTTTGACATCTGCAGCCTGCACAGTGATTATTAAGTAAGTGATGTGGAGGGGAGGGCTGAAACTTGAATCCAGGCTCTACAAAATGCCACCGAAGGGGCTGGTGAAATGGTTCAGTGGATTAAGTGTCACACAAGTATGATAACTTGAGTTGTGATCCCCAGCACCCATGTAAAAGGCAGGTGAAGTAGTGCAGGGTTATAATTCCAGGGCTGGGGAGGCAGAGATAGAAGGATCTCTAGGGCTTGCTGGCTAGCTAGTCCAGCCAAATTGGTTTACATGTGATGTGGTCCTCTGACCACACACAAGTATATACACATATACAACACACACACACACACACACACACACACACACACACACACACACACACACACAGAGTCACTTGAGAAAAGGCAACCCCCCACCAAAACAAACAAAGCAAAACAAAACAAAAACCCATAAATACAATGATAGGACAAGAACTGGGGACATGGCTCAGCAGATAAAAGCTCCTGCCACTCAAGCATGATTGCCTGATAGGGTCTGAGGGGTGCTGTAGTTTGATTCCTACATGAAAGCCAGGCATGGCCACACATGTCTGTAACCCCAGTCTTGGCAGGGTCAGAGACAGGAGGATCCCTGAAACTCTTTACTTAACCAATCTGACAGAAAAATGGCAGCTCCAGGTTTGGCAAGAGACTCCATCTCTAGAAAGCAATGCCAACACCCAATGCTGTCTTGGGCATATGCATCTGTACATATACATTCATGCACACACACACACACACACACACACACACACACACACACACACATATATATATATATATATTCCACACTCATACCATATCACACCTGCCAAAGCATTTTAACAAGCTAGGAAAAATGTTTTCAATTCATCATTCCAGAAAAGAGCTCAATGCTTTGATATATAAAGATTTATTATGAATTAACAAGAGGATCAAGAACTGAACAGAAACACTGATAAGGAATATGAATCATTTGGAAATTGAAATGGCTCATGTTGGGCTGGAGAGATAGCTCAGCGGTTAAGGCACTTGCCTCCAGTGCCTAAGGCCCTGGGTTCAATTCCCCAGGACCCACATAAGCCAGACCCACAAGGTGGTGGCCCTGGTATCTCTCTCTCTCTTTGTATCTCTCTGATTTAAAATTAATTAATAAAATATTAAAAAAGAAATGGCTCATGTTTGCAGAGTTGGGCAGCCTCGCTCATAAAGCAGAAACATGAATTTTAAAATATGCGATGCTTCCTTTCCATTATCTGATTGGCAAGGATTACAAAGTTTCCTATCGCTAGTGCTGCCTAGGATGTGGGAAGGATAGACACTATAACGAAATGAGGGTGCAAGCATAAACCGATAGAGAGTTCTTGACATATAACCAAAAAGAAAAAAGAGCATTCTCTTTGATTAGCTATTTTACCTTTAAGAATTTTTACTACATCTATGTTGTGTCATCTGCAAAATGGTTGTGTACAATATTCACTAAAGGTTTAGGAATTAAGATACAAGTAGCTAAGAAACCCTTCAGAATACTTGTTAAATAAATGTGGTATAATCATATGTCAGATGTTGTGTAGCCATTTAGAATGATTCAGCCATATGCATAGAACTGGAATGACTCCCAATATATGTTGTTAGGTATAAAAAGTAACTACAGAAAAAACACTGTTATTTGTATAAACAACAGCATATATGTTTGCAGCCATTGCTCCATGTTCATGAGGATTTGGGTCCAGGACATCTCAAAGATAGCAAAATCACAGGCCTCAAGTGCCTTATCTAAATCATTATAGCATGTGCATATCATCTACCTGTATTCTCTCTCATGCTTCAAATCCTCTAGATTACTTATAACACCTGATGCCATGGAAACCCCAGGGTGCATGTAAATAGTTATTATATGTTCAGAAGACATGTTATTTTTTCTGAATATTTTCCATCAGGGTTGGTTGAATATGAATGGAATATAGAGGTATGCTGGAGGACTAACTTTATTGTGCATGTACACATGTACTTACATATGAATTGCTTGTGTTGTACATAGATGATCTTCAGAAAGGGGGCTGGAGAAACAGCTGTCAGTGAAGCCCTTGCCTTGAAACCTTGAGGACCTGAGTTTGATCCCTGAACCCATGTTTAAAAGCCAGGCATGGTGGGCATGTGTTTGCAATCTCAGGGCTGGGGAGATGGACTCAGGCGGATTTTTGAAGCTCACTAGCCAGCCTGACTGTAGACTAGCTTACCTGGTGAGAACCAGGCCAATGAGAGACCCTTTCTCAAAAAAAGGTGTATAGTGTTCAAGGATGATGACACCTGAGGTTGTCCTTAGGCTTACAGCACACACACACACACACACACACACACACACACACACACACACACACACACACACACACACTGATCTTTGGAAGGATAGACCTGCAGACACGAGTAGCAAATGGCTGCCACTGGGAAGGCAAATGGGGTGGAGGTTGGAGGGCAACTTTCATGACGTGACCTTTTGTCCCTATGGACATGTACTCTTGACATAAAAGGTCGTAGATGTTTAATAAAGCTACCTGAGATGCAATGAGGAGTTGTCCCTCTGGCCAGTGTCACCCTCTGTAATCATGTTGGGGCTCGCTTCCCAGGGAGGCTCCTTGTGATGAGGTCAGAGGGAGCAGGCTCAGGTGTGGGCCACAAAAGGCACCAGGGTGTGCAGGAAGCTGACTAGTGAGAAGGCTTGAGGGTCCCCTAGAACGGAGGAAAGGAAACAGAGCATTTGAAGAGCCAATGAAGTTTTTAATTTTCTTTTGAATTTATTATTTTGACCAATTAGTTGCTAAGGAGTTATGCTGCTTGTGATTTTTTCTTCCTTTCCTTTTCCTTCTTCCCTTCCTTCCTTCCTTCCTTCCTTCCTTCCTTCCTTCCTTCCTTTCTTTCTTTCTTTCTTTCTTTCTTTCTTTCTTTCTTTCTTTCTTTCTTTCTTTCTTTCTTTCTTTCTTTCTTTTTCTCTCTCTCTTTCTTCTTCCTTCCTTCCTTCCTTCCTTCCTTCCTTCCTTCAGTGGTGTATATATACGTCTACCCATGTGTGTGTAGATACACTGTATCATTCTCTGTCTTATTTCCTTGAGACAGAGCTTCCCTCTGAACCTGCAGCCTTCTGTTTTACCAATGATCCTCTGTGATCCTCCAGTCAGCACTGGGATCACAAGTGTTCGTGGCCCTGACAGGCTTTGGCTATGGATGTTGGGGGTGGGGGGTCTTCATACTTACACAGCATGCACTCTTACCTGCTGAGCCATTTCCCAGCCCCCCCCTCCATGCCAGTGATTTTGAAACCAAACACTAATCAGGTAGATTCAGGAGCCCATTTCCAAGGATCCTCCTCCCTGTGCCTGGCTCCGGCCCCCAAACATACAGTCTGGGAGGTTAGGAGGCACATAGCCACTGGGAAGTCTGTGCTGTTTCATCTCATGTGTGTTCAGTAAGCAGATACCTGCAAACCTGATGGGGCTGCAGTGTTCTGACTGTTCTGAGGAGAGGTCCACCTTGGGAGCAGAGACATAGCATCAAGCTCACTAGTGCAGGACCGATTGTGGATGAGATCCTTGGACTTTCCCAATGTCTGTTTCTAAGCAGTACGATGGGATGGGAAGAGTCGGACCCTCCTTGCAGGGCCTGATGAGGACAAAGCCTGCAGAGTTTACAGCCCCTCCTACATACCCCTGGTGCCTGGTGCATGATGGTGACGGTTGGATTGTGGCAGATGGTTAATTAATGGGCTTTGGGCAGACAGCCTGGGTTTGAATCCCAGCTGGGCAAATAATAGGCTGTGGGATTTAGGATAATTTACTTAACCTCTCTGTGTTACATCACCTATAAAATTGGGTTGATAGTGGTTCTGAGCTCAGCCAGAACTGGGAAGTTAACAATGACATATATGCAGTGCTGGAGAGTGCTTAGCATTGAGCCTGTGGAAGGTGACATCAGCTACCATTCTCACCATCATTGTTATCGTAAAACAATGGAACACATATTCTTAGCTGATGACTGATCTTAAACAATTTTGTCTACAGGGCATTTTATTAGTTTTTTGACACCTTTAAACATGTCTATCGGCTGGAGAGATGGCCCAGCGGTTAAGGCACTTGCCTCCAGTGCCTAAGGCCCCGGGTTCAATTCCCCAGGACCCACATATGCCAGAGCCACAAAGTGGTGGCTCTGGTGCTCTCTCTCTCTCTCTCTCTCTCTCTCTCTCTCTCTCAATCTCTGTATCTCTGCTTGAAAAATGAATAAATAAAAATATTAAAAAAACATGTCTATCATGTATTTTGATCATATTTAACCTCCCACAAGACCTTCCCTTGTCTCCTCCTACTCCCACAGAACCCCTTCTTCCTGCCAGTGAGCCTCCTTCCAACTTTGATGTCTTCTTTGTTTATTTGTGTTGCTTACCTATTGAGCATAACTAGGGTTTCTTGCATGAGCACGTATGGGGGTGATTAACCTGGACATGGATAACTTATCAGTGGTTACACCACTGAAGAACGTGTTTCCCCTTCCAGCAGCAACCATTGTCTGACAATAACTCCTCAGGGAGGGATGGAGCCTCAGGAGCCTAGGACATTTTTTTGTTTGGGGGGTTGTGGTGGGGGAGGGTGGGGCACACAGAAAGAGGTGTTGGGATTGGTAGTTCCAGCATTATCAGTTAGGGTTCTCCAGTCTTACATATTCCCTATATGGACAAAAACGCACTCAGACCACCACCACTAACTTCCAGGAAACTGTCCCAACTGGTGGTACCAGTAAGCAGCTGGTGGTACCTGGGAGGAGACTAGGTTGGGGAGGAGTCACAAGACACTTGTTTCAAAGAAATAAAAATCCCTGTCCTTTTCTGGACTTTTTCTAAGTCTTCCCCAGCTGGGTCTCTCACAGGTACCTCCAGATGGGATTTACTATGAGCAGGGTACATTGTTATATGTGTATAGATTGTTGGTAAAATGTTTTTGACTGATCCAGTATGCCCACGAGGAGGGTCCCCAGTGGGTTGGGGGCTGGGAGGAAGGAATTGGGGGTTCCGTAATAAGATTTGCTCATACAATGCATGCAATTATGGATAATAAAGACAAAATAAGTTCACCTAAGTGACCAAAGTAACTATGTCTTAGGCAAGAAAATATTTTTTTTTTCAATAAATTTTGAAAGGATTAAAATTAAAAATTTTATTGAGGTCACTGAGGAATGTGGAATCCGGAGGAGCGGCCTGGAGGACAGGGAAAATGAACCAGAGATCTTCAGTGAAAGAGTTCATAGGAAAGTGAAGGCAGGCTGTGAGGGATCTCTGGCATTGGGGCTGTGTTTCCCCAAATGGAACATGAGGGAATAGAAAAAAAAAGTAGGGCCAGAAGACAGCCACGCCTCTTGAAAAGAACGGGCGATCTCAAAGGTTGGAGAACTGGGGTCTTCGAGGTCTTAGCAGAGGTGAATGAATTCCAAATGAGGGCCAAGAACATGGACCTGAAGATGGTGACGACAAGGGAATTTCATAAGAGTAACTCACCCTGTCAGCTTTCCAGAATGATGAGGAAAGAACTAGGGAGGGAGGAGAAGGAAGGTGGTCTGCAGAGTGCATATGTCTACTGAAGATGAGTCAAACAGGGCTGGAGAGGTGGATGGGAATGTAATGCGCTTGCTCCATTCCTGAGTCTGATCTCCAGAACTCTTGGGGGGATGGCGTGGGGGGCCATGTTCCCAGCCTCTTCAGACTTCTCTTAGACTGTCAGTTCCTTACCGATGCATTTGTTAGAGTAATATATGATTCTGAAGTTAGCTTTCCCAAGCTGTGATCTCCAAAACTGGCATTTGCCATGGGTCCATTCTTCCCATAGAGGAGCAAGTGTGCTATTAAGGGTCAACCAATAATGGCCTTGGCCAAGCCCAGCCACAGTCCTTAAGACATTGACACCCACCTTGCCATCTCATTCCAGACAGACACACAACTGAATCTCCGCGGCCTAACATGATGGGAGAAGAAACGGAAAACAGGATCTCAGATGATTAATTTTTATTTCGCCACCGTGAAATCAATCCTAGTAAAACCAAAGCCAAAGCCTCCCCAACCTGAAAGGGGACACCTCAAGTTGTAAGCATTTTCTCCCAACCTCCTGAAGTTTAAATATTAATTTGCCTGTAATTGACGGAGAAAACAAACAGGCAATTAAAAAAAAAAAAACCGCTACAAAAGTGACTTTCTCTTTCCTCTGCTAGGCTTTCCTTTTCATTTTGCTCCTACCGCCTAGAACTGGCTGTAAGACAATAGGACCCCGAGCTGTGTGGAATTCTAAGCCGGGCTTGCCTTAAAGCTACAATATGGATTTAATTTATATGCAAATGCAAGCAATAAAAAGGCAGACACTGTAGAAATTATAGGGTCCCCCTCCTCCTTTTCTTAGGAGAGCTCAAATCCTTTCTCTTCTCTTCCACTAAGACCTAATTATTATTGGTTCTCGCCTCCCCCCTTCCACTCTGGGTGTAAACTGGGCCGGTTAGGAAAAAAACAATAGAATATTGGGACCAGGAGAAGGAACGTCAGGAGAATTTCAGAGTCTCCCTCTCTGTCTGCCTGGTCCCTTCTCCCCTCCCCCTGCACCAGCCTGCTGGGTTCTTCTGTTGACCAGTAGGACGCAAACTTGATCAAAGGCAGCCGGAAGCCTTGAGTAGGTCAAAATAGGGGCTAAAGTATGCTAATCAAGGAGCTAAATATACTTTAATCCTGTTATAATACAAGGTAACTTAGAGGCGGAGGGTGGAGGGAGGCCTGGGGTGGGGGGACCCCTGTGAGTGCTCAATAGAAGTCGCTTCCTATTCTTTCTCTGGCTGGGGGTGGAGTGGGGGCTTCCCCCTTAGATGCCCACCCCAGCCCCGCCTGTCCCGTTTACAGAGTGTCAACAGTTGGGTGAGCAAGACTTCGAAGCCCTTAGATCACTACCCTGTGACCTTCCACATTGAAGCTACACCATTCAGCCAAGCCTTCCAGCTGTTGCCTGAATGGGGAAAGATTTTTTTTTTTGAGTAGGGCATGGCTTTTAGGAGGGTACTAGGCAACAGTTTTAAATTAGGTCCTCTCCACCACCCAGCTTGCTTCCTCTTCAAGGGTGAGGCCTGGTTATACGGCTCACTGATGAGCTGAGCAGGTCCGAGGAGAAACCATCCACTCAACCTAACTTCAGGGTTGTGACTTCCAGAGGTTTGTGGGATATCCAGAAAGCATTTCCAGTGGATTTTGTGTTCTGGGCCAGTGTCTAGACCCCAACCACCATAGAATAGACTGATGTCATTGGACAGCAGGGCAACTCCGGTGTCAGAAGATTAGAAACAAAAGTCCCATGGAGGCCTACCTCCCAGCCAGAGGCTCAGATCTGAAGACTGGGGTGAGGAGGGGCGAAAGGGCCCACACATCTCTCCCTTAAGTACAAATTACATACTGGATATAGGAAGTTGTAATGGTGTATTTTGAGTCTGCCCATTTTCCTGAGAATGTCCTCTTATACCCTCCAAAATCCCCAGGCAGTAACATGGGCAAACTGAAAGCAATTCAGTCCTCAAAGACCATGTTTCGTTTGCATCCACACAGTTTTCCCCCTTCTCTCTTTCATCCTTTGTTTCTTTTCCCTTCCCTTTCTCTCTACAACCACTAAGACTCCGTTCTCTTTCTGTTTAAATGCTGTAAGCAGGGACCTTCCACGCATTTTATCTGGGAGTTGCTAATATTAATGAAGCCTGACAAAATGTGAATGGACAATTAGGTCTTGAAAAACCAGGTGATGAACAGAGATCTTTACCACGTTCATCTCTCCCATTCGTGCCTTGATTTCTTGATCTGTACAAAGACCCAGGTAGCCATCTGTTCAGTAGATATCCACACAGACTCAAGACCTGGCAGGTGCTCAATTTATGCTCAGCGTTGTGAGGGATGTCACCCCAAAAATGTAGAGGAAGAGGAAAGAGGATCCCCAAGCATCCATAGATGAGTCTAGAATTTGATCTAGCGCTACCACTTTCTAGCATTGTGATTTGGGGCAAATTCTTAAATTTTCTATGCTCCAGCTATTTAATCTGTAAAATGTGGGTAGGTGTAGCTCTCCCTAGGATCTAGTGGTTGACTGGAGCTCAGAGCCTTGAAGCATGTGTATGCTGACAGGAGCCACTCTTTTTTTTTTTTTTTGCCTCTCTTTTACCTCTTGACATAGCTAGTCCCAGTCATGAAAAATTCTCCTTTGGTACTTTCAATACCAGAGGAAGGAAATTTTTCCTTTATAATTTTTTTTTTCCTGCCAAAGGAGTTAGTGTTGCTGAGATCTGCTCTCAGTTCAGGTGTTAAAATTCATGGCTTTGAGGTGGCTCTGAGGTCCTTTTGCTTTCTTTTTTGCCCCATTCTACCTTTTCTTTCAAATGTCTTCACATCTTGCTGGGGTGAAACCTCAGTCAGTCTAAAAGGGAAAAATGACAAGTACGTGCAAATACCTCCCATGGTCAGCACTTTATATTTCTTGCTTGAATGGAATACCCTCCCCAACAATGAATCTTAACATCTGAGTCATCGGATTCTGTTCTTACAACTCAGAAAACGGTGTTAATTATGTGGCGTTTTTTCAAAGTAAACATTACCACTGAAAAAGAAAACATTTAATTTTTGTCGAAGTAAGTTAGGAAGGATCCCACTGACCTCAGCCATCTCATACTCTCTGTGTTCCTCTGTGTGACTTTTCTTAACAGTCACAGAAAGAAATAGGAATCAGCCAGGAGAGATGATGAGAAAAACATAAAATTTTACTTCAGCATAAGATTACAGACCCCACTGAAACCCAAGTTATTTTGGAAACAGTACTATTTTTTAAATTTATTAAGTAGACACTTTTTATGAACCAGTCATGTATTGGTACCACCATTTCCCTCCTCCCTGCCCCCATTCCACTGAGGGCCTCTGTGGGATTGATGGTGTTCTTGGTAAGAGTTTTGCCCAGGGGAGGGGGGATATGCAAAGATTTTTGTCTCTATTTCAGATAATTACAGTATTATCCTGGCTACATTATGACCCATGAAACATCCTCCAGTTGACTTCCAAAATGCCGTAGCAAATATATGAATAGTGACAGCAGGTTGCTGACCAATTCTTCCTTTTCTTCCTTTATTTAAACTCTTTATGTTCCACACGTGCATTAACATTTCTCTGCATGTCTCATTATTATCTCATCAAACATTTATTATTACTTCAAGATAGATAATTAAAATTTTATACAGTTATTTCTCTGTGTGACAATTCACATCCTCCTCCAAAACCCCAGCTCTTAACATGCACCCTAACAATTGGGTCATAAGTCAGGAACGTTCGCTTCCATGCGCAGACCACAGGCACAAAATCTACACTGCATCCCGAATGGGAGTTTAGACTCCTGAATAAATGACTCAGTGATCAAAGGAAAAACATCTCGCTGGACAAACCTTGTTTCTCAGCAAATAAATAACTGGTCTTTGTTGATAATATTAGGAGATCCTCACCCAATGTACACGAGTGATTTCAAGGCCTGACCTGGATTTGTTAGAATTGAGTACTCCCAGACAGCAGATGCAATAAACTCAAAAAGATTAGCCAAGAATTACTCCTTCCAGATGCATATTACACTCTGGATTAGAAATCTTGATATGCTTTATATATCATACAGATCGACAGAACACTGAAGTATCAGATCGTCGAAACAAGGGTGAGATCTTTTTACACTGGAATTTAAGAATGTAGGCTGGCTTTCAGCTACTTACAGCTCGGAAGAGAATTCTGGGTGGTAGGAACATTTGGCTTTAACAGGCCTGAGAAGGGGGGGGACCTCTTCTTCCTGAGTCATTTCCTGATCTAGACCCAAACATGAGCAGAAAAAATAATCTGAGGCCAAACCGAGCCCTTATAGACTTGGCTTGCAATTTAATAAATTAATTGAATTTGATTTGGGAGATATAACTCTTGGCATTTGGATTTTTGGTTACTGAGAAAATGATCAGTGCCAAGTTCAAAGAAGTTTGGGCTGTCACCATTTTTCTGAAGCATGCAAACTGGAAGCACATCAGTTTAACCTGTCTAATTATTTAAGATGAATGTTGCTTACTTGATGAAAAATCCTAGTATTGCTCTTCAGTCACTTCTTGCTCAGCCCAAAGAAGGGAAGAGCTCTGATTTACCAAGTTACCTCTTTTCACCTCTGTCACATGGTGGACAACCATTTTCTCTTCACTGGGGCTTTTGGGAACCTGGCTGGTTCTCTAGCAGGAAGCTTGATATTCACTGAACTTGGTGGGGCAGTGGTGACAGAGACTTAGGATTCACTTGCCTTTTTAGTATATATGCTGTGGAAGTGAGTGTTGGGTTTTTGTTTGTGTGTGGTCTGTGTGCAGGGCATTGTGGTAAAAGGATGACTTAGGAGTGTCAATGCTCCACCTTGTTTGAGACAAAATCCCTCTTATTTTCCGCCATTCTGTATGTCAGGCTAGCTGGCCCGTGAGCTTCTAGGATTCTTCCTGCTGGATCTTCCATCTTGTCTACAGGAATACAGGGATGACAGATATGTGTACCACTGCATCTGGCTTTACATGGGCTCTGGGTATCCCATTTCTGGTCATCATTCTTGTGTAGCAAGTGCTTTTAACCACGGAGCCCTCTCTTCAGCCTGAGACTTACCTTTCTAGTAAGCGCTGTTGAGTATTGCGTGTGGATACGTAGGTCTGTGTGAAGACAGAGGACTACAATGCTTCTGACTTCACACACTTATCTCTAGACATTAAACTCTCCTCCCTCTCTTATTCTTCTCAGTGGCAACCACACACACCAGCGACAAGCATATTTCCATGAAATGCATCATAGGGTTACTGTGTTGGATGGAGGAAAGATGGTTTCCAGAATTCCCTAGCAGGTGTGTTTAACCTGTGCTCCACAGGCCATATGCACAGTAGGACAGCTATGAGTGCTGCCCAACATGAAATTGTAAACTTAGTTAAACTATTATGGGAGATTTGGGGGGATTTTTTGTATGTGTATGTGTATGTGTCTGTGTCTGTGCATATGTATATGTATATTTGTGTGTGTGTGTGTGTGTGTGTGTGTGTGTGTGTGTGTGTGTGTGCTCTATATCAGGTTCTTCCTCAGTTGCTTTCCATCTCATATTTTTAGACAGAGTCTCTCACTGAACCTGGAGCTCACTGATTTGGCTAAAAAAGCTAAGAGCAAGTCCCAGTGAAAAGCAGAGAGAGAGAGAGAGAGAGAGAGAGAGAGAGAGAGAGAGAGAGAGAGAGAGAGAGAGAGAGATTGGGTACTCCAGGGCCTCTGGCCACCACAAATGAACTCCAGACACCTGTGTCACTTTGTGCATTTGGTTTTACGTGGGTACTGGAAAACAGAACCTGGTGGTTAGGCTTTATAGGCAAACACCTTAACCATTGAATCATCTCTCCATCCATGAAATTTGTATTTTATGTCGATTTATGACTCTCCAGCATTTGTAGATGATGACATGTTGCAATGTCAAAAAGTTGTACAGTGAATACCAATAACCCCACTGAAAAAACCCTCGGCAGCATTGTGGCAGGGATGAGGGGTCAAAAAATACAACCTTTTTGGAAAAAAAATTAATAAATAATAATAAAATTCTAAAATAAGGTTGGATATGCCTTCTGGATGCCTATTATTCTTTGTTTCTGGTCCCTTGTAAATTTAATGTACACCCACAACAGTCCACTTGGTCAGCAACATTTCAGTGTAGACATCTTCCAGCATTGTGACAAAGGTCTGGACCGCCAGTTAGGGGACAAGGGCTGGGCAAGTATATTCAGTGAGTGCTAGAATCCTACCAGGAAGAAATAGAGGGTGTGGTGGTGGTGGGGTCTA
>PVHP010007094.1:0-22512 GCA_004024765.1 Zapus hudsonius
CATTCATTTGTTTTCCTTTGATTCTCATACTATCTCTGTTAGGCAGCTTAGTAGCTAACTTTCTAAAGATATGTGTTAACTTGGTTAAAGGCATGTTATTTTTAAAAGGTAAGGATTGACTGTTCGCTGTAGACAGTGATGCATACTCCATTTCACTAGTTAAGATGAGACAGCCATGCTTACCCTATGGATAAGTCATCTTTTTAGGTTAATGGACATCAAAATTATATATCATATATCACCACAGAGCATGCACTCCCATTACAGATGTATAATGTATTGTTTTACACATTATGCCTGTATAAAACCCTATAAGATATAAAATATTATATTTATTGAGAATATATAAAACTCTAAAAGTATAATTAAACATAAATGGCATAAGAAGTGATATTTATTCCTTGTACATCAAAGGTCTTTCTAGTTTAACCCCTAAGAGAAGACTATTCTATTACCAAGACTGCCTTCTACAAAACATGAAGATAGATTAAGTAAATGAAAGAAAAACTCAGTATTTATTTAAGCCTCTTCCATGGTTACTGTGACCATGAATCTATTATGGTAAGTAGCATATCTTCTAGTTAGCAATAACTCTCCACTCACCAAAGGACAGGGCTTAAATTTATCTAATGCTTTATTGAGAGGAGAGTCCACCTGCAATCTGCTTTGTTCAAAGAAGTGAAAGTCAAGCTATTTGCATTACAGAAGTGAGATTTAATAAAATATATGACAAAATGGCTGTTTGATATTCCTGAATTTTTGCAAGACCTTAAATGCTCGCTTTATGAGAGCTCATTCTCTATCCTCATCTCACAAGGACTATTTATTCCAGGTGATGTATTCCTATGTAGTTAATTATCTCTTTATTCTTTTTTTTTATTGCTGGGAGTAGGTAGAAGGGGAAATTGGGTTTAACAGTCCAGCAGACCAGCAGTGTTATATACTGACACTGAAGCTGTAATTACAGAGTCTTTGTGTGGATGTCCTCGTGGTTGAACCTACTGCTTGGTCAATATTCTCTCATCAATAGTTGGCAGGCAGTCAGATCTGCTGCAGAAGGTCTCTGCCTGTGAAGCAGTCACTAACATCACATCTGGGCTACTTTGCATTTGCCATGACAAATCCTATTACAGAAATATGCATGAGCCTGAGGTTCAGGTCAAGCTTTCAACATTTACTTTTTTTTTCCCCAGCAAGTATGTCTCTGATCAACTCTTAATTTATCTGTTGTTGATTTCCTGAATCATTTCAAATCCCTCACAACTGGGGATGGTCTGTCCATCAGAGAAGCAATTAACCAAATTCTGAACTACAGTGTCTGTGGCATCTGTTATAAAAATATAAAAGGTTCACTGAAATCCCGGCACACAAAGGGGATGTCAGACAGGAGCAAATCAACTTGGAGAATTTCCTGGAGGGAAGACAAGGTTAAGGTGGAGCATATGCACAGTTAAGAGGATGTTTATGACTAGCGGAATTTGTTTTTCTGACTGCCAAGATGGCAAGGTTAGAAATGACACATCTATTATGAAATAACATGGTTACATTCTGCAGCTTTTACCTGACCCCCCAAAAAAAAGTGCCTTATTTTTTTCCAGATGCTCCTCCAAATGTAAGCAAAGGCTTCTAAAGGTTTCGCCTTTCATCTAACATGAACACTTAGGTGGTCATTTACAAAAGAAAGGGAGAAAGCTTTCCAAACATTCATTGCTTGTGTGCGGTGAATAAGTAAAGCAGACAAAAGACAACTGATTTCTTTTATAGACAGGTCTCTTTTATCAGTTGTTATAGGAGGCAAGAAGCATGTTCAAATGCTCTAGGTAAAAAGCTAATGAGTATAAATTAAATGGGCTGGCTGGAGTCTTACAATTTTAGGTTGGCTGGTGTAGTGTATTCCCATGTATTCCCATTGGGAGGAATGTTCTGGTCCCTTCCATGTGCACTTTGGTGGAATAGAGCAGAAGTAACTCTGCCAGTTTCTGGGTCATGGTCTTAGAGTTACTGGCTTCCACTTCCTGTCACTTGGATCTGGTTCCTGAAAGGACTTAGAGGCAGAGAGGTCCTGTATATGTGTCAACGTTTCGAGGTGTGGGTTTCCTTCTGGCTCAAAAAACCCATCACGCTGGTTGCTAAGTCCCTGAGTATTTGGAAACCTCTTTGAAGCTCCTGACAAGGCACAATGTGTGTCTCTTCTTCTTTTTGTTTTTAAAAAAACTATTTATTTATTTGCAAGTAGAGAGAAGATGAGGAGGGGGGAGGAATGGGCTTTTAGCCACTGCAAATGAGCTCCAGTTGCATGTGCCACTTTGTGCAATTGGCTTTATGTGGGTACTGACTGGAGAATGGAACCCAGGTTTTTAGGCTTTGTAGGCAAGTGCCTTAAAGGCTGAGCCATCTCTCCAGTCCTCTTGTTCTTTGTGTCACTCGCCTCTTCATCCTTTCATTCTATATATTTTCATCTCTAAACCTCATACCACTGAGTAATGGACTACTTTTTCATGGTTCTGGGGATTATTTCACATGGACATGAAACAGAGCCTTATTATTCATGTGTGTGTGTGTGTGTGTGCTTGTGTGTGAGTGTGCATGTTTCCTATGTCACACATACTTGTAGATGTCAGAGGACAATCCTGAGTGCTGATCTTTCCTTCCACCTTGTGTGTGTGTGTGCGCGTGTATGTGCGTTTTTCCTATGGCACACATACTTGTAGATGTCAGGGGACAATCCTGAGTGCTGATCTTTCCTTCCACCTTGCTTAAAGCAGTGAACATCATTGTTCAATACATTTGACAAGTTATCTGTGCTGAAAGCTTCTTGGAATTCTGCTGTCTCTACTTCCCATCTCCCCATATATGCAGCAATCACACACACCAGCCACAGCATCTACTTCATGTGGGGTCTGGGGAGCTGACTGAGATACTAACTCATGGAGCCAACACTTGATCCACTGAGCCATCTCCCTAGCCCCAAAGCTCTTATTCTTATCATTTCTGAGCATTAAAATTACTCATAAAATACCCCTTTTATACAGTAGATTGCCCTGTGACAAGGCAGCTCATCGTGGTGGAAGTGTGACACAGAACAAACCCACTCAGCCATACATAGATAGCAAAATAGAGGAGGAGGAAGTGCTAAAACTCTCTCTAGCCACCTTGAGGACATGACCTCAGTGGAGGACTTCCTTTCTATTGTCTCCACCAGTCCCAAGAGTAACACTGGTGTGTGGAGCAATGGTGTGAGCAGCATTTTACACTTACCTCCTGCATTCCCTGAATCCCCACGTAGTCTCCACATACCTCCATTGCATCAAAATCAGTTTTTCACTTTGTCTTTCCAAGAAGCTCTTCTGCCTATGTATGCTTTACTGAAAGCTCACTTTTGTATAGCCAAAGACTTATTAGTAGACCATGGGAATTGTGATTTTTTTTCCCATAAAAATTCATATCCACAGAGAAAATTCAAAGGTTTCCTTCAATTTTTATCATTTTTCTCTCCTTTATATCTGTGTGAATAAAGGGAAAATGGAAAATGACATTTTTTTGATATTTCATGATGCTATGATTGGATTAAGAAATGAGACTGCACTGAAGTAAGCTTTACTTTTAATTTCAGATGAAGAAATGGTTCCTCTGGGATGTGGAAGGGAATAGCTCAAGTTCTGTCTTCTCATCGTGTGTGTACTACTTTGTCACAGAATAATAGAGCTGCCCAAAGTAAACACTGGATGTCTGTTGCATATGCCTCCTTGTTGCTGGGACAAATGCCTGACCAGGAGTGGCATATGGAAAGAAAAGGTTTATCAAAGGTCTTAAAGATACCATCATGTCAGAAGAAGCTGGCTTACTTCATCATCCACCCATAGCAGAGACAGAACAAATGAAAAACCAGAGTTTGAGCTGACTCTGAACACCTTAGGACTGGACTCATGATCAACTCCCAGACACACCTCTTCCAGCAGGGCTCTGCCTGCTGGACACTTAAGTAGGAAGCTTAATCTAAATCAAAAACACCTGAGGCTAATGGAAACATTTTCATTCAAATCACTATAGGATCATTACTTCACTCAGCACAGGAGAGTATGAATATGAATTATGAATATTTCCAGAGAGTTGTAACTGCCTCCTCGTCCTGCTCCAGGAATACAGGCTGCATACATCAGAAAGCTTGGTTTTAGTTATGGAAAATAAGCCTGAGCCAGTTAACATTCAGAGTGTGTTGGTCAAAAGGGGTCATTCATTTTAGAAAATACCATTTATATATTTACAGGGAGATCCAGGTGACAGGAAGATTAAACAAGGTCATCTGGCTTCATTCCTTCTCGGAGAGGATGTCACTCTGGTCACAAGAAACACCTGTACATAGGCCAGATGCTGTCTTGCCCTCTCTGTGTAGGATGCATTATTTTTATGACTTTCGATTACCTCACTTCTTACTTCAAGAATCTTGCTGTGCATATCAGGCACTATAATTGTTTCTACTTTAAAAATGAATCATTCTGTAGCTTGAAAGTTTTTCTCACATACTTTAAAACTCACTGTAATTTAAGAATGTCAGTAAATACCTTCAGTATACTTCTCGCTTTATCTTGAGACTTTTCAAAACAATAATAAATGTGTGTGTGTGTGTGTGTGTGTGTGTGTGTGTGTGTGTGTGTGTGTGTGTGTGTGTGTTGTGTTGTGCTGGGGGGAGGTTGCACATCTGTGTGGAGGCCAGAGAAGACCTTGGAGCCATCCTGTTCACCTTTTTCATTTTTATTTTTTTGAGACAGGCTCTATCACTGGCCTGAAGCTCAACAATTACACTAGACTGGCCAGCAAACTTCTCTCCTCACTTCCTCAGCAAAGGGATGATAGGCATAAGCCACCATACCAGATATTTTTATGTACATTCTGGGATCAAATTCAGTTCCTCATGCTTTTAGGGCAAAAGCTTTACTGAGCCCCTACTCTGAGGATTTAATGAGTCCGAAATACCACTGGCATGTCTCATTAATCATTTAGTATTTATTAAAATATTAAAAAGTCCAGCCTCTGCTAATGCCACATATTCCCCTGCCATTATGGAATTTCCTCCTGAGTCTGTAAGACAAAATAAATCCTTCCCTCATGCGCACACACACACTAAATAGATGAGATGCTTATTATTTTCACCTTCCAGTCTGTTAGCTCCTCCATAGGCTTACTTTTGTCCTCCCCCATTTACTGAGATCAGTTAAAATTTAATACTTGGTTCAGTTGTTTCCTATGGTCACACTTTGACTTCTTAATGAAAATGTACACACAAAGAAGTTACCCCTGGCCCAAGGCTTGATAGCCAGCCACCTTATTAGGGACTATCCCTACTTACAAATAAGTGGTCTTTTCCCAAACTACTATTAGCACATTACAGGGCTGTTATCTCTTCCAGCTGCCACAGCTCCTTGGCATAAGCAGCTCATCACAGGCACACAGGCCACTACCTGCAGACAGTGCTGGCATCTATAGGGTCTACTGTGCCAGCAGTGGTCTCTAAGGAGTTAAGTGTTTATGTATTTAAGGAATCTGCTGTGTCTTGACAGGTGTACACCTGAGACTGTTTAACTCCCATTGATTGAGGTTTTTCCCTTTCTCTTACCTACCTTATGTGATCAATGGTGGAAAGTAGCTTTTGTAGCATTTTGACTCTGAATTCCAGAAAAAAAAAAAAAAAACAGGAAAGGTCAGAAGGTCACACCAGGAACACCAAAGACTCTGGAATGGTGCTTTTGATTCCACAGCCTGGCTGACACTTCTGTGGCACTTGAGAATTTGGAGATCTTAAAATATGAATAGAGACCTATTATTTCTTGGGTGTTACTGTTTATCTCCAGTTAATGATAGGGAGTGTGACATATCAGGAGAGCTCCATAGACCTTCTCCCCTTGAATGGGAGTTGTCTCTAGCCAGAGCGCAAACCTAGATGATAAAACTGACTGTCAGGTACACCAATCAACTATCTCTCTGACTTAGCTGGGGCAAGTTTTAAAAACTTCCCTAAAATAAAGCTGAGTCTCTCTTCCACATGGCATCCTAGAAGGAGGAGTTTCATTTTCCAGGTAAGGCCCCTCACCTCAGCACTGAGGCTGTGGTAAGGGGGACTCAAGATCTCCCCACATGAACATTTTTTTCTCATGATGGGAGCCCTCTAATATCTTTCTCTTTCCTGCCTGTTTAAACTGCATAGAGACTAAAACCTCTCCCATGTGTTCTCTCCACACTGGTGGCAGGGGACTCTGTAACTCCCCATTTTCCTTAAATAAAGTCTCCCACTATACCTTCATAATGGTTTTCTATGATTTTAATTCTTTAATTTTGTAGACAAGAATTTGGGTACTCCTTAAATTTTGAGTTACATTGGACTTTTTGCTGGGAATTATCTAAATTCTAATCCTCAGCTCACCCCGCTACAGGGGGTCATTAAAATGCACCTAAAAACTTACTGACCATCTTGTTAGTAACACTTATTTTGATAACTAGCAAAAGTGGTAAGACATAGTATGAAGTACTTTATTTGAGACAAAGTCTGTTCACAGTGTATCTTGATTAAATTAAGGATGAGATGTTCTTCTATAATCCCTATTTTTAAATACTTAACGACAGTGACACACATTGGAAGAAGGATTTTACTCCAGAAAGTTAAATATCAAAATCTACATGCCTAAAGATAATGACAAACCATCTCTCACATGGTCTACTCAAAGTGGTTTGCCTTAGTAAGAGCTGGTATTATGGTGAACAACTTTGAGTCATGGTCAATGAAATATGCTGCATTAACTTCAAGTCTCCTTTCTTCCTTAATGTAGAATTAAATAACTTTTCCTTGTTTTTTTTTAATTTTCATATTCATTTATTTGCAAGCAGAGAGAAACAGGAGACAAAGAGGGAGACAAGGAGAGAGGGGGAGGAAGAGAAAGAGAGAGAGAAAATGGCACTCCAGGGCTTCAGTGGTATAGACAAACTCCAGATGCATGGGCCACTTTGGTTTTGTTTGGGTATTCCGAAATCAAACCCAGCCTGTTAGATTTTGCAGGCAAGTGCTTTAACTGGTGAGCCATCAACAACTCTGTTTGTCCTTTTATTGGCAGGTGTGTGTGTGTGTGTGTGTGTGTGTGTGTGTGTGTGTGTGTGTTATGTATGTAAAGTTTTTGTTCCTGTGTGCACGTGTGTATGCACATGCACTATATTCTGCATTGTTCCTTTGAGATAGAGACACTGAACTTAGAGCTGCCATTTTTGGTCAGAATGATAGACTAGTGATCCCCAGTCATTCTGCTCTCTCTGCTCCCCAATAAGACTGGGGTTTTAGCCATGTGTAGACTTTCCTAACTTTTTACTTAGGGCCTGGGGACCAAACTGACTGAATTGTTTGATGTGATCACTAGTGGACACTGTAAATTTATCACTTCTTGGACTCTGAGTTCAAGAGAAAAATACTGTAACATAACAGTTTGTCAGCATTTGGCAATATGCTTTTATTCTATTCAGAGGGGGAAAGTTTATATGATGTTAAAAACTTTCATTTACATATAATTTTACTATATTGGTCATTATATATCTGGAGTATTGTTCTTGAATGAAAAGAAAATTTTCAATGGCCTTTTCCTTGAGGCATTTCAGGCTATTTAGAAAGTAAGCAGTTATAACAGGTAAGTCAGGTCCTTTCAGGCCCTCATACTTATACAGCAAACACTCATATATCCTGAGTCTTCTGTTAGCCACCACCCTTCTCTTTTAATATGTGGATTTTCAGTAGCTTCCGGGAGAGGTACTGCAGTGGATATTTCATTATTCCATTAATTTGAGGCATGACCATGTGGTGTCTATTGGTCAATGACTTGTAGGGGGAAGATGCAATGATATAGTTCTGAAAGATATCTTAAGCCCAACATGGTGGTTCATGCCTTAAATCTCAGCATTCAGAAGGCATAGGTCAGAGGATCACTGTGAGTTCCAGGCAAGCCTGAGACTAGAGAGTGAATGCCAGGACAGTCTGGACTAGATTGGGACCCTGCCTCAAAAAAATTAAAAATAAATAAATTGATAAATTATATCTTAAAAGGCATTAGGAATTTTCATTTGACTTTTATGTGCACTTGTTATTGCAATGAAAAGGCTTCCTGGATAATTACTGGTTTCAGATTAATGCTGAGCCTACATGCAAGACCTGAGCCAAACCTGAGTTTGAAAACATGCCCACAGGCGTCCATTCTAAATCAGCCACACACAGTGGGACTAAAGACTGAGAAGACAGAAGAAATTCCTGGTTTTATGCAACATTGATCCATGTTCTTATAATAATATTGTAGCAATACCTGAAATACACCTTCAATAAGGTACTTAATATAGAAAAATATTTTATATTACTAAAAGGGCTGTAGAATAATTAGACAAAAGTAAGTCCTATAACATAACATATTGCTTTGTTAGCATTTGGCAATATGTTTTAATTTTAGGTAGAGAATGAGATTATATATTATGTTGAAGGCTTTTATTTGTGAATAAAATTTGTGTTACTATATTGGTTGTTAGATATCTGGAGTATACTTCTTGAACACAAAGAGAATTTGCAATGGCCTTTTTCTTAAGGCGGTTCATCAGGTTTGGAAGACAAGCAGTAATTTAGAATAAATTAGAACATGAGAAAGAAAATAGTGCTCGAAAAAAGACCTTTGTATAGAATTGACTCAAAATAGTCCATACTATGAATGGAACTGTCTCATCATGTAACATTCTATCTCACCAATTTTAATGTGCTGAGGTAATTATATCATTTCTGTAATAGGCAAATATTTTGGACAGAAACCTGAAAAAATCCATTTGTCTTATATTATTTTTCCTTTTTAGAGCAGATGGAGTTTTGTGGCGAAAGAAGTTACAAACTTTAAGATTCTCCTTAAGAAAAGTATGAGTGTAAATTCTATAAAAAGTAAATATAAGAAAAGTAAGAACATAAATTCTTTAGAATGTAAGTATGAATTTGAAGATGTTACAACTAATTATGACAATGGAGTTTTAAAGGTACAGCAGCATGATTTTATAGGAGTTATAATTCTTTTAATATCAAGTGGTTTATGATACTTCAATTCTAACTAAAATAGTCATTATACCCTTTCTTTATGATTCATGTTCAGGAAAAGCAAAATATACAAGCAATATGTAGATGCAAAAATTTTCATGTAATTTTTTCCTGCAAGAAAATTATTTGGTATTTTCTAAAACTGATGTACCCATTGCTCACAAAGCCTATAATTGTGACAAAACAGCCAAATTCACAGGATTTTTATTTTTTTTTTACACTGGACACTGAGTTCTTACAGCAAAGAACCTGGGAGATGAAAGGAAGAGATGAGAACAAGGAGGAGGGACAGGTGGGGAAAGGACAGGGCAGAATGGCATTAGAATAAGTCAATGGACGTATCCAATAAAAGGGCACAGTGATGATTCAATATAGACATAGAGAGAAAATAGATCATTAGGGCATTACATAAGCTATCAAAAGGGCTGAGGAATATATATAGGAAAGGTGCTGTAGCAAGAAAGGAAGAAGATAAATAAGTAATTCTTTCTATATTGTCTAATTAGAATATGCAGAAAACTGATTATGAAGAATTGCTCATTGGTTTATACTGCTTAATCATTTATTCAATGCCAATTTATTTTCTGGTTTTCCCTTAAAGTGATAGCAAGTATGAGGGGTCGTATTGTTTGTCGATTTAATAGATTTAGAATAACCTTGGAGATTGGTGGGGTTCACTTGCGGGTGTGTCTTTGAGGACATTTTCAGAGAGGATTAAGTGAGGCAGACAACACATCTTGATTGTAAGTGATGTGATATCATGGGCTAAGTTCTTTGATCCGAGTAAAGGGAGCAAATTGAGCAAGCTAGCCCAGGAAAGGTATTCCACTTTCCCAGCTTCCTTTCTGTTCTGATTTGAACCTCTGTGGTCTGTCTGAGTTTCCCACCTTCATGGTTTGTCACTCCATATGCCTCCCATCTAAAAGGACATTCACAATGGATGAACACCTCTGAAACCATGACCTACAACAAGTCAATATTTCTTGATTATTGTCAAAGAGAGTTTTCATGTTTATTATTTTATCATCGTAAAACCTAAATTAGGTTAATTGAGGTGGGAAAATTCCCTCTAGCCTGACTTTGGGGTGCACCATCCCATAGTCTGAATTGAAAGGATAAAGGGAGCTGTGCCTTACCACCCATAGCTCTCTGATTCCTGACAGTGGATGCAATTGGATCAGCTACTTTCTGGTCCCATTGTAATGCCTTCTCAACTATGACAAACCATACCCTTTGACCTGTAAAGAGAAATTAACCCCCATTTCGTAACTTTTTTCTTGTCTGGTGTTTTGTCATAGTAACCAGGAAAGTAAGTAGTGCATAGAATCAATGCAGGCCATGGTTTGAATGTTTGTACTTTTTCTGAAATTCACTTTGAGTTAAGCATAAGGGCACATGTCTAAAATTTTAGGAGTTGTGGGGCAGTGATTAGAGGACCATGTGTTTGAGACCTTAAGATGTAAGGTCATAGGAAGGGGATTAGGTCCCAAGGGCTTTTCCTTTATGCCTTTGATGAAGGCCTTTATGAAAGGGCTATATACAAGGATTGGTACAGTCTATTGTTCCATTCCTTCCATCATGTGAGGACAACATTGAACGAACTCCTTTGGGGACTGAAATGACAAGGACCATGTTGCTGCAAAGGAAACCTGTAACAAACACCAAGTTTGTCTCTGTCTTCATCTGGAACATCAGCTTCCAGCATTTCGAGAACATACATTTCTGTAGCTTGTGAATTACTCAATCTTGGGTATTTTCTCTCAGCAAAAAAATCCCTCACAAAGTACTCTTTTATCATTTCCATTTCTGCAGAGTCTGAATTTGTTAATTTACCCATTTTTTCATCTTAGAACTTAGAATGTTATAACAATGAGAACTTAACTGTTTGGCTTCAAATAAAATCATCCATTCAAATCAAGGTCAGTTGTCAGTTGGAAATTGTCACATTGTATTTAGTATTCATCTCTTTAGTCTTTTTGGCCCAGCTCTCTCTGTGTAGTCAGGCTAGTTTTGAACATGAGGTAATCTTCATACTGTGTCTCCTGAGTGCCAGGAGCTCTTGCATGAGTCATCATATCTGTTCTTAACTTTATTTCTAAACTGTTTAATAACACAAAGAGTTTAGTTTTTAAAAATCTAATTTAAGTGGCATCAATTTCCTGCTTGAAAGCCTCCATGGTATTGCAGTGAAGTTTGAATAGAAGCCCAGAGTGTCAACACAGTCTACAAGATCACAGTGTCTCTACTGCCTAACTACTGCTCTAACTTACCACCAAATTCTTTCTTATCATAATATCTTTATTTCATATATGCAGAAATCATTTTATCATTTTTTTATTGCTATTTTTTCTTCCCAGAATGGGCTTGCTCTAAATACTGATTCTTTTTCACATTTCTTAATCATTCAGTTCTCAGTTGAACCTTATCCCAAGAGATGGTGTGAGATGTGCACTCATCACCATTTTAATCAGAGTGACCCATCTCATTGTCTGCTTCACACCACTTAACAATTGTGATGGTTAAGTTTTAATGTCAACTTGACCTTTCAAGTAATCTTGGGTGGGTCTCTGAGGATGTTCACAGGAAGGCAGCCTCTCAGTAGGGGGCAGGATGTAAGGAAGCTCAAAGGAGCTAGAAGTAAACATCCTTTCCTGTGTAGGCAGTGCAGGAAGGAAATTCCAGAGACTCAGGAAGCCATTAAGTCTTGGATAGAATTGCAAGACCCCACCCAAGAGCTATATAAAGGTGAAAGAATTCTCTCCTTGTTCTTCTTGCTTGCTGTTCTGTGTGTGGTGTAGGTGATGGGTTTTTCACTTTGCTTGGACCTGTGAAAGAGGTCCAGCCTCTTTCACTTTTATGGGACTTCCTCTGGATCTGTAGCTTGAATAAATCGTTTCCTCCCATAAACTGTGCCTGGTTTGGAAATGCTCAGTGCAGAGAGAATTGCATTTCAAGGCTTGGTTTGTGAACTCAGAATGGGTAGTAGAAGAAGGTAGTTACAAATACCAACTAAGGCCACATGACCAGTTACAAAAATGAGGGCTGTAATTGCCATGAGTGTTTTGTTTTGTTTTGTTTTGTGTTATTTGCTAAGAATGTTTGCCCATATATATATATATATATATATACCATTATGGATTATGGTTGTTTTTCCTCTATTATGTAATTACTATTAGTTAAGATTATATCATTAATCATTGTTGAATTTATATTAATTTGCTTTGGCCTTGTCTTTCCTTGTATGCCTCACTGAAGTTGGAAATGTTTACAGAACTCTAAATTAAAGGGCCTTGCCTTGTGTTTGGAGGAGATTATGCCTTCTCAGTTGTACTTGAGATAGTTATATCATGTTAGGTAGAATTATGATCCTGTTACTGTTTTCATTTGGAAATTAGGTATGATTTAAGGATATATGGTTTGAAGTCAAGTTGACAAGGGGTAGGCTTGTGATGTTTAGGTTTTATTGTCAACTTGATCTTTTTAATTATCTTGGGTGGGTCTCTGGGGATGTTCACAGGAAGGCCGCCTCTCAGCAGGGGGCAGGATGTAAGGAAGTTCAAAGGAACTAGAAGTAAACATCCTTTCATGTGTGGGCAGTGCAGGAAAGAAATTCCAGAGACTCAGGAAGCCATTAAGTTGGGGAAGGGTTGCAAGACCCCACCCTAAGGCTATATAAAGAGGAAGAAATTCTCTCCTGGCCTTCCTGCTTGTTGGCTGCTGGTGCTTGTTTGTGACTTGCACTCACATCCTGCTCTCCTACCCTTCCTGCTTGCCTACCCTTCCTGGACATTGGAACCTAGTTTCCTTGGCCTCACATCATGGACTTGAAGAGCAGCCACTCCCAAGGGAGCCATCAGGCCTTCAGTGCTGGATTGAGACAGCTGAGGCCTCCAGCCACGTGGACTGAACAGCTACTGGTTTCTTCACCTGTGGTCCTGCAGACTGCTTTTGTTGGACTCTCGTAAGCTACCCCAATAAATTCCCTTGTACTACAATCCATTCTGTCAACTTTGTTTCCTCTAGAGAACCCTGACTAATAAAACATGGTTATTCATTTGTGGAAACTATCAGTATTTAAAAAATTATTTGTTTTTATGAATAGAAAGATTTTTCCAGCTTCACTAGGCCAGTGGTCATTTTTGTTTTATATTGACTGATTCATTTATCTATGCCTAGAACAGTAGCCGAAAAAAAAGTTTTTTTTTTAAACCTGTTCAATGAATAAATAGATAAAATTAGAGATGACATTAAATTGATATGTTTAGGAATGTCTTAATTCTGGAAGTCACAAAGGATTGATATTGAATATCACCTCTCACATATTTATTAAGTCCATGCCAATGACACCCAGCAGAACTTAGTCATTTTGGCTGTTAGAACATTCTTCCTCAGCTTGAGGTAAAATGTAAAGGTCAATTAAGTCTACCCTTGGATGAAACCCTGCATTGGCTCCCTGAGTGTCTTGCAGCATTATCCATGTGAGTGACATGATGGCATTCCTGTGACACCTTAAGTACATTGAAATGTTTTAACAGTAACAGCCCTTGATTAGTTCATGTAGTCTCTTTTGGACATATACTTTATCTGTGTTTCTTCTACATTTTGAGTTATTAAATTTGTGATCAATATAGTTGTCACTCCAGGGTCCTTATAGTAAATATTTTATAACTGAATATCTAAGTATAGAGCCAACTAGAATTGTGGTTGTTATGTTTCTTTAATGAGTAAGATGAAAGTGATATAAAAAAGACCTGGCTAGGTGGGACTGTTATTCATTTGTCAACGACAAGAGTGATTACTTTTCCTGAATTGGATAAGAGGTTTTAAATTCTAGAATTACTTTTTGTGTAATTTAGAAAGAAATCATTAAAGAACACATACCCTTTTGGTTTTAATTATAGTGCAATAGTTAGGTACAAGGAAAGCTCAATATGTTTTCAAAGATATTTTTCCTTCACTTTCTTAACTTTAGGTAATCTGTAGAATGCACACATATGCATACATGCATACAAACTATATAATGCTGTGGTATATCTGTCCCCATTGAGCCAATGTCAATATACCAGTGTGTTATGAGATACACAGAAACACACCATTTGTCTAGCATTTCTACAATATAGGTACAAGTTAAATGATTTCAAATGAAGTAAGTACTAGTAAGTGTTAAAATCATGAAAATCATAAGGTCACAAATAATCAGAATTCATACTAACCACATCATATAGACTATATCTCAATACTTTATTTCTGGTTTAAGTATAATTTAATTATGTTTATAGTTTATCATATAGACTATATCTCAATACTTGATTTCTGGTTTAAGTATAATTTAATTATGTAAATATAAATATTATAATAATATTTAATCATTAATTAAATTGTGTAATTTGATGAAAAGTCCATAAACTTTCCCAGCCCATCCTTGTGAATTTGAAGGAGATGGTTCTAGCTTACCTCTGTTGAATGACTCCTCTTCCAGTCCAAAGTTCCTCATTCTTAGCCACATTTTCATATCACTGTTGGTTCATGAAATGTAAGTAAGGGTCAATTGTGATTCTTCTGTAGGAGATTTTGGATATGGTCTTCATTTTTTTGAACAAAATGGATATGGTGACTAAGACAACATAGTATCTTTGAAGAGAATAAAGTTATTTGTAAATACAGTAGCCATTCCATTGTACTAGTACAAATAACCTTTTCTGGACCTCTTGCATTGGAGAGTAAAATTACTTATCCTGTGGCCAGATACAGCACATGAAAGAGAAAGTGCTCCTAAATGATATTGAACTGAGCTTAGCTTCCCACATGCTTCGGTCAGTCAGGCATGCGTCTTCATTCCTAGACTTTGTATATCATAAGTTTATAAAAGCATGCTTGAGTTCATTGTTATTACACAGTGTTCATTTGTAATAGCCTAACTAATTTTTTGACTTATGTAAACACTATTCTGGATATGAACAGAGTTGGTATATGACTGAGTCTCTATGCAAAGAATTATCTTTCTCATACTTTCCATTGCTTTGTAGTCAAACAACACAAAATTAAAAGTATGGTGTTTTTTGAGCAGCTTGTCCTCCAAATTCTATCCAGTCATCAATCCAGAGTATTTCTATAAATGCAGCCAACTTGCTAATTTATTCTAAGTAATCTTATTTTTTATAATCACATAAGATTAAGACTATCAATGTAGTAAGTAATGAAAGTTTGAATTATATGGGATGTTGAAGAAAATATGGACTAAAACATACATTGTGGTGAACAGAGGACATAGAACAGACAGAATTCTGAGGTTCCTTGAGGTGGAGAGAAGGCTCAGTTGGCAAGATATCTGACATGCAAACATGATGAATGAGTTTGCATTTCCAGTATTCACATAAATACCAGGAATCGTGGTAAGTGCTTGTTATTAAAGCCTTGAGGAGGTGGAGACAGGAGGATCCTTAGGGCCTGTTGGCTAGTAAATGCAAGAAGCAATGATCTCCAGGTTTAATGAAAGTCTGTGCCTAAAAATTAGGTAGAGAAAGATTGAGGAAGAGAACTGATATCAACCTATGGCCTCATATATATATATATATATATATATGCATACATACATATACACACACCTCCACACATATGTACACACATGTAGAAATACATATACATAAAACACAAACACAAAAGAATTCCGAAGTTCTTTCTCTTTCAAGCATGCAAATTTCAAGATTAAAATATTGCCTGTTTTGTGCCACTTCTTAGATCATGGCCTAGGTGTTTGTGGGTAGGTGCGGTAGTATTCTCTAACATTCTAACAGAAAGGAACCAGCATGCTTAAGATGAGGAGAATTGAGCTTTATGTCTGAAAGAAAAAGTGAACAAATGATGACTTGGTAAGTGCTGAGGAAAGCTTTGTGTAACATTGATTGAGAATATTTGGAAATTCTAATATATGAAAAAAACTGAAGTCTCACACCTCAGTTCTAGGTTTAGTCATCAGAAATAGGTTTGAGAAGTTAGCCAAAGGCAGGACTGATGAGACTGTACCATTGTCAAAAGGATAAACTTCTACATTGTGAGTCATAGGTTTGTACATAGAGGACAATGGAGAAGGAAGGTGCTATCAGAGGGTGGTCCCAAGGTCTAAGTTTTGGCTGCCCAATATACCACCACATCTGGAGAATGATCTTAGATAGAAATTCATCAGACAGTTGTCTGCTCTGTAATCTTTCTCATTGCCAATATTTTCAATGAATGTTTTTATAGCATTTTCCTTAACTCCTCTGAGGCTGTACATTAGACAGGCTTGAGGTAGTTCATTTACATTTACCCACAGGGTGTTGTATTATGAATATGAGTTTATGTATTCAAGGATTTCATAACTGTCCAAGTTAACAGTTAGCCATGAAGACAACAGGCACTAGTGTTTAAGCCTATATGAAATCAGAAAGCACAGAACCTTGAAAATCTTTTTTTATGAAAGGAAGATCTCCTGATGGCAAAGGTAGGCTAGCCAACAGATAAAGCAAGTTAAAAAGAATTTAGAGGCATTATATTTAAAGTAAGAACTTTCTGATCACTAGAATATTTAATAAAAAACATGAATAAACCTGGAATCGGTTATATAGTGGTTGTAAACCAGATAGAAGGAACACAAGAATATAAAAATAAAATGTGTATGGGGCATAGAAGAATGCTCAGGGAATCTGAAATTTTACTCTCCTTTGAATGCAGCAATTAATACACTGCTATCTAATGTCTGCCTATTTTATTTTCTTTTCCCCTGTTTTATTGCAGTATATTTTATAATTATAAACTATATATTTTCAGGATATAAGAAGTGGTGATTTAATGCACTGTAAAATAACTAACACACTCAAATCAACACATCCCTCAGGCCATATAGTTCCAGTTTGTACATTTATATGGTGAACTAGGAAAAGAAATTGTCTTAGCCTTTTACAAATGGACCTTTAAGTATGGACGTGACCACAATTCTGTACAATAAAGAACAAGAATGCCCTCATCTTATAGATGTAAGTTTTTTCTACTATCTTAAATATTTTCCCTTATTGTTTTTGAAAATTCTTGTGGTGTGAGATTCTGTCCTAAAGTTTTCTGTGCTCTATGTGAAGAATATGCTTAGTTAGATGTTTGTGTGATTCATATTGTTACAACATAATATACTATCATAATTTTACCTTGGGGAAGATGTAATTTCTATATTATTTGAGTACAGAGAGATTACTTAGTAGTGTTGGTAGGAGATTACAGTATTATCAGAAAGAAGGAAGGAGGCAAACTTGAAAGTTAAGAAGTTTGGCATGTGCAGTCATGGGATTAAGCTAGATTTTGGGGGCAAAGCTCATACCTATCAAATATGAAAGAAAGAGAAGACCCAGGAATGATTCCTTCATTATTTTTGTTGTTTTTTTCCTGAAAAACCTATATGCCTTATACTGAGTTATTAATAGTATACTACTATCTGTGAATATATATATATGCATATATATATATATATCTATGATGTACACATTTTCACTCTCAAATTAATTCCATAGCTATAGATAATTAACATTCTGCAAACAGAAAACTGCAGACAGAGAGCTTAACAGCTTGTCATCACATCAGTCATCCACAGCAAGTGGCATAGTCAAGATTGGATTATCAGTTATCTCCTAACCACCACACTACTGAGCAAATTTATGTGAACAGAAGATCATGAGAAGTTCAGTTTATATGGCATTGTAGTCAGTTCCACAATGCTGCATACAGTTTATGGGAGGCAACAATTTATTTCAAGCTTACAGGTTCAAGGGAAGTTCCATCAATGATGGAAGAAGCTGCCCCTCCCCCCCTTCAGAGATTCAAGCAGAGTGAAACCAGCCAGCAAACACCAGCAGCAGGGGAGAACAGGAATCCCACCAGAGCTCAGACTGCTCTCTGCATACTTTAGGATTGGAATTCAGGTATGGCTCCAGTGACACCTCTTCCAACAAGGCAGTTGGAGACCCAAGTTATAAGCTTAATACAACACCTGAGTCTATGGGAGGCATTCATTCAGACTACCACATATGGCCTCGATCTTCTGATCAGCCTCAGTGAAGTGGCCCTACTTTGGACTTATGCCAATGGCTGATACAGTGACTTTGAGGTTCTGCGTTATTGCATGCCTAGAGCTTGATATTGACTTATCAGGATCTAGGAAAGCGATGAACAAAATTTTAATTCTAGTTCCTATTTCAGTAAACCGCCAATCCCCTATATTTTTATTTTATGTTTAATAGTTTAATTATTTACGTACCTGCTATATCATGAATTCACAGGAGACAGGTTCTAGCAGCTCGAGTGTGTTCTCTGGTTCTCACAAAGTATGCTACTCTGGGTAAAGAAGGCACTTATCTTTTTGTCTTCCCTCTTTTTCTGACCATTTTCCTTGAGAAAACTATTTTGGCCCTTGGGAAGTTTAATATTCTCAATATACACATGCATTCTCTTGGCAAGATTTCTTTCCCTTAACCTCTTTGTTTACAACAATGCCAACAGTAAGATGGCATTGCCAACTTTTGCAGCTCTGCTGTGGTAACACTTGTCAGATATTCATTCCTCTTGAACAGATTCCTACCCCTTGTGACTACTCTGTCACCTTGCTGGTAGATCCCCGTTATGTGGCCATGCTTTCTAAGAGGCCTGAAGGGACACTAGTGGCTCTCATCTTTGCCTTTATGTTCCTCATTTTTGGTGAACTACTGGAAGAAGATCATGCACGGCTTATCAACCCTTCTTAAGGAACTGGACTCCTCTCCACCACTTGGAGAGGTGGCAAACAGCCAATACCCAATCTCCCACAGAGAAGCCCTGACCTGTGTTCTCCTGGTGCTTCTCTTCTGCCTCGGCTCACCACACATACCTGTTTCTTAATATAATAGCAGTGAGGAAGGCAGAGGATGAGAAGTAAATACAATAACAGTTTTTTGCCAAAGATAATAGAATGGATGATTTATTCTACATGTCCAAAACCAGAAAGACCATCTTTTTTATATGAAGGAAACCCCCTTTCCTGGTGTGCTTGCTTCAGATAAATAGGTAATTTCAAAAAGAACCCCCACGTTTTGAATTAGGAACACAAGTTAAAGGGTAGACCTAGAAAATAGGCTTTATGGAGGAAAGCACATTTGATACTGTGCCTTGCCATCTGAATGGATGTTATTTCTTTCATATCCTGTGGTCCTCTAGACCCAAATGGTACCTTTTTCTCCTTCAGATTGGAGTAGGTTAGGACAAAGAAGCTGAGGAATTGCCAGTAAGTGAAGGCATTGGACAAAAATGTTCTGTGTTTGCTTTTTAACTTACAAATGGTAAGTGTTTAATGGTTTTAAGAAAGCTAGTTCTAAGAAGGTATGGCTCTATAGCTCACAGTTTTCCTTTGGGCACATTCTTTTCTTCATTTCCCTTACTTGTTCTCCTCTGGTCTGCAGTTTTGAACAGCAATTCACTGCTGAGAACCCAGGGTTAAGTAGTGAGGGAAGTTGTTTCAGCTTAAGCATGTTAAGTTTGAATGAGGGCAGGGAATTCTCAAAGAAATTGAAACTTACAATTGCTTTTAATTGGCTTCAACCCTTCCACATATTGTGTAGAACAGCATCGGGCAATGGCATATACTGTTCCACTGTGCAGATGCTACAGCAAAAAACGCTTTCCATGCAAGCAGCACTTGTCACTCCATCAACTATTCAAATTGTCAGAGATGTGTCAGCCAACCCTAACTACCCTCTGCAGGCAATCTGGAGCCAGCCTGCTGTTTAATAACCAGCATTTAACAAGAAATAACATGTAGATGTGGCGTGTGGTTTAAAACATTGTGTTAAGCGTCATTAAAACTCAGTCTCCTAAGAGCCTTATTAAAGGAGTTCTTTCCACACCATAATAAAACATTTCTCTGAGACGGTTGCTATCTAGCTGCTAACATTACAAACAAAATGCCTCTTAATTTAGCATCCCACTAGAGGGCCATTGAGATTGTAGAGAACTGTAAAGGCAAGGAGAAAATAACAACCCCAAGCCACTCTAGCCAAAGCCCACCTAATCAGTGAAACTAAAGCCCTAGGAGTCTTTGATTTTCAGAGATATATTTAGCCCCACCCCACCTGACTCTTTTACACTTTGTGTGTTATTATTTGTGACTGTGGCTTTGTGTATGCCTGGATAGGTAGGTTGCTGATGACTAAATTAATTTGTCCTGTATTAAGGATTCAGCATTGTGTATTTGCAGCATTGACTGATATAGATCTCATTCAAGAAGAGGTCTACATAGAACTTCTGAAGAATTTGTGTGATCATGATGCAATTATCTGAAAAGAAAATAAAATCTGCTTACCCTCTGATTTAGCCCAAGATATTCCCATCCTTTCATTACAAGAGGAAATCCATGACTTAACATGTCAATTAGTAGATAATAATTCACATCTTCTATGACAGAAACCCTAAGGCAATTCTGTTGCAGTCCTTCTTCCTCCTCTGAAAACATTTATGCCAATTTCCTCTGCACCAGCATCCCGCTGCTTCAGATCTAACAATATTGACAAAGCACAAGATCACTTGGTAGAGGATGCTAAGCAATTAGATTTATAAAGATCTCACTCCAATATTTTGATTCCTTGAATAGTTCTTGAACACACATGACTTAAAGCGACTCAAGTGGGGGATTCAGCCTTGCACATGGACAGTAGAGTGACCTCGCCCTTTGCTTTCCTTTGAAATGAACTAAGGAAGAAATTTTTTTTTTAAATCTAATTTTTAGTGAATCTTAAGTACAAGATTGAGACAAAAATGTCAAGGATAAAGTTTCTACTTTAATTTATTCTCTTTATTCAAAAAGTAAATGAAGAATTTATACTCCTGACTTATACAAATTAATCTCATTTTTCCAACTGAAAATAAATATTCAGGAGTGCTCTTCTTTAGCCACTAGAAAATATATGAATTGTATTTAATTATGGGAAGGTAATTTATCTTTGAAATCTACTTCAATAGTTGGATCATAAACATCAACGTAGTCTCTAGTTAAATTATGCTCTTATTTTTATTGTTGTTTCATTAATGTAAACCATACATATTATCCTTAATATTCGTTTGTAGAGAATATTTATTAGTGATGTTTCACTTTATAAATATTTCTTCAGAAACATTTAGATTGATCAGTTTTTCTCAATATAAAGCTGATGATGATAGAAACGTCACTCCCTCATGGAAGTTAAACTGTAGAATATATAGACTTTTGTAAACATTATTCCTAAAATTTCAGAGAAGGGAACTCAGAAAATTAACTGGTGAATCAATGAGAACAAGCTCTGTTAGAAGCTATTCCTACTTGAGGGTATACACTGATAGGGAAGGGCAAAGGCATGGAAGACAGAATTCCTTCCTGAAAGGAGATATCTTGAGATTGTACTTAGTACCCATTTGTGGGAAATCATGTATTTTTACTCCCTCTTGTCTCTGTACAGGGAGGCTGTGAAATGACTGTCTTTTCACCACATTAAAATTCACTCTGGGCCAAATAAAATCTGCCAGTGTATTCCCAAGAGGCCCTCTGGGGACAGAGCCATTAGTCAAGTGAACAATATAATTATCGTACAGACTGTAAAATCTACTCACAGTGGTAGGATATGAGATACCACCTGTACCCAGCTGAGGGTTTCTTTTGTAATCACTGTCATGTAAAATAATGCTACTTCTATTTCCAATAAGATAGAGAGGCGATACAATAGTTTATCTTGATAGAGAATAAGTCTTCTAAAGTCAGCTTATAAGAAAGGTCTTTGGGACTTTACAGATTTAATGTAAATTAGATCATGATGCTATAACTGTTTTAAAAGAAATTTCCCATAAAGCTTATTAATTTTGTATAAGTGGGAAATTTAACAATATAATTTCTTTTTCTATCAGGTATTAATATGCAATGAAAAAGGGGGCAGGGCTGGGGGCATGGTTCAGCAGTTAAAAGCATTTGTTTGCAAAGCCTGCCCATATAATCCAGATGAAAAGTGGTACAGGTATCTGGAATTCATTTGCAGTGGCAAGCAACTCTGTCAATCTCCCTCACTTCAACATACAAATTAACAAAAATGTTTTAAAATATGCAAAATTTAAAAAGACTTTCATGCTAAAATGTAAATTTTTCATTCATTTGCAACCAAAATTTTTGAATGCCTACTGATAAAGTATACTTGGCATTGCAAATCCAAAAATACTGGGAGAGGGATTTTTTTCTCAGAATACATACTGCCTAGTCGATCACTTAAAAAAAACAGCAGACAATGACAAATGAACAAGGGACCTATAACCACAGTCATTCAATCAACACAGGATAGGCCATTGAGACAGAAACCAAGGATTTTCGACACAAGAACCCCTAAGCTCGCAACATTAAAGCAGCCTTT
>PVHP010007094.1:22612-60284 GCA_004024765.1 Zapus hudsonius
GGGCCAGGAAGACCGGGATGAGTACTAAGATATCCAGGATCCCTTGCCACAAGGACTAATACAGACAGCCCACGGAGGAGGATATACAACTGATCAGGGATGGGGAGGGGGGGAATTGGGGAATTCGGGATAACAACGCATGGTTTGCCCACTAAATAATGTAACTCATTATGGACAATAAATATATATTTTAAAAAAATCAAACAGAAATTCTGAGGAGAAATGCATTTGTTGGGACTATTCAAGAAGAGTGTGCATGTTTACCCAGAAAGTTCTTACTTATCAAGACTTTAAGATGAGAGGATGTCTTGTAGGCTGAATAAATAACATGAATGGCAAACACAGTTACAAAACTGTGAAGAAGCTGGGAAAGGAGGCCACTCAAGCTCACGGCTCAGAGCATTGCTGGGTAAATGCCATTTAGATCACATAACCCAGTACATGACTATAAAGGGTTTATAGATTTTAGCCTTCCTGAGCATAAGTTTTGAATAACATCATGATGCCAACACCTGAATCTAGCAACAGACTAATAGTAGAAAAATAAAGAGCAGATATTGACTTTGTGTAATTTGTTAAACGTGGGAATCTTAATATCAGAAAATATACCCAGGATCTAGATGTATGGACTAGAGCAGGGATTGAAGCAGTAAGCAGAAAAGAAATTAAAGGGTAGTGACACTTGGTAAGTGTGAGGGATGAGAGTAGAAAAAAGTTTTTATTTTTTTCCATGTCAAAGTTTCAGAGTAGAATTTAGATTCACTGATTATGAATAGACAGCAACTTCCATGGGGCAGGATTGTCAGTGCTCATCTCTTGCTATGGAGTTTCATCTTCATTGAAAGCATGATGTTGAAGAGTAGGGAGGGAAATGGGTGATTTAGTTATCAGTGAGAACTGGAGTTTGTCACCTATATCTACAGGTTAAATGTTATTCTATGATTGTTACACTTTTACATGGCTTATAAAAACACCTAGAAGAGAGCAGCAGTTGTCTTACCTTTGTTATAGGATGCCAAATGTGTTTCTAAATCATGGCATTTGTTAGCTCATTTAATGTTTACAACCAGTCTATAAAGTAGGCAATGCAACTCATTTTACATGAATAAATGCAAACTTCTGGCTACATTAAGTAATTAGTCAAGGACCCTGTTGTCCATGAATAGATTACAGTCTGAATGGAAATTCAGAAAGTCCTACTGCAATAACTGTTTCTCACTTACTTTGCTACCTGAAAATTTAAACAAAACTATGGAGACAGCCTGGAAGTATGAGCAAGAGGGATGCCAACAACCTATTCTGGCCAATGCCAGAGTGAAGACCACTTGTCTCTTGTTTATGAGAAGCCCGAGAAGACTTATGAGAGGATGGGACCATTTTATTAGCATGATGCTATGTAATTAACTTTAAATCCAAATTAATCAAAGTGTTATCTCTCCAGAAGGAATCCATTGCTTTCATTATTAAACTTGTATTATTGTTATTATTATTGTATTTTAAATTCTAACCATCGATAACTTGTGGACAGTGTTTGCCTTTCACTATGTCTCTACCTTAATCGTATTCTGGATTTTTTTTTGTCTTTTGTCTCATAAAGCCAAGCACACTTATTACATGAGCCTTTTCAGAAAAAAAAAGTTGAAAGTTTAATGAGTTATGGTTTAGAGAAGTAAGTTACAAGTTACTCAATCACTAATTAAAATTTGGGTGAAAATGGTGTATATAACACAGTGCTTACAATTAATATCTGTAAGATACCATTTTGCATTCTAAGACTTTTATTCATTTTTCTCTAATGCCTAGCTTTTCACTAACTGAAGGAACCAAATCAGAAGGTGCCACGTTGAGGGATTTTTTTTTTCGTCCATAAGGGATTTGGCCAAGAGAAGTACATCTGTTCTTACTGTTTGAGGTTTCCTTGTTAGCTTGTTTTTCCCCCTACAACCAACATTGAATGTCCTCTGTGTATATACTCATTTAATTCCTGCCCAGGTTTGCCAGATGTTAGTTGTATTACTGAGAAAAAAAGGATGGATAGAATCCAAGATCCTAGGTAAGGAATCTCCTGTTAATGTTCACCTCAGTTCCTATGGGAAACATGCACACAACAAAATCCCTATGTTAAACATCTCATTTTGACAAGTTCACCGGTATAGCAAAAAATTTTCCCAAGGTGTCTATGCAGTTGTATGTGTATAGAATAAGAAGACCTAGAAAGATGTGGTATTTTTGTCTGAAATGAAGGCACAATCTTCTTAGATCATTTTTCAATTTTTCTATATATCCACAGGTCAAACTGACAATGAACTTGCTGTAATGTAAGTAAATGGAAACTATTACTAAACTTAGACTACTAGCTCCTAGTCTAAAGAGAGTCTAAGGAAAGATGATTGTATAGATTTGATCAACCTTGAAAGGACAACTCAGGTTAGTTCCCGGAATGGGACCAAGATAATAAATTACCTAAAATTATTATTCCCTTTCCACCTTACATCTGTTTATAGTGAGCTCTATTGCCTGACTGGAGAAGAAAAATGGTGCCAGTTTGCAAAGCGTAGTCGTGAATTTGGAATGTCTGAGAGATTTCCATCATCACTTCTATTTTGATACCCGGTCAACAAATATTCACTGATGTTTACATTTCTTGCCTTTGACCTGGATGTGATATAGTAAGTTAAGACCACTAGGCCTAGGGTCTGTCTGGTGCAAGGGTCGACTGGTGCACAGAATTATGGAGCAAAAGAATGAGGTCAAGGAGGGGACATTTTTAGGGGCACAAAACCTATGTAGATTCAACAAACAGGAATCCCAAATGAAGCATTGTTCTCTTTTGTTTTCATTTCCACAACAGATGGCGGAATGAAGAACTCCTACAAACACAGAATACTGATTTGATAATGGAATAGTATCCATGCAACTCATTTTGAATATATAATTAGATTTTATCCTTGATTACATGCACAGATACCTCCTAAGAAAGCAAAAGCATGTGCTTAATATTAGCTCAGTAGTCATTCCAAAACTTTGAAGCTAAGATTTTCAAAATCTTTGTAAGCAAGAACTTTTAACATTGATCCATCTTGCCAGTCCAGATTTTCAGACTTTTTCTGAAAATATAGTATATGAAGGCGTTATTCATTTATAAGTTAAAATGGTCCAGTTTTAAGAAACTATGGTAAGACTGACATTGGACAGGAGTTCTTTTACAAAACCTATCATCCAGTAATATACCTCCAGAGAAAGCAGTGATTATCAATATTTAGTATATATTAAAATGAGTATTAGGTGATACCCCAAACTACCAATAAAACCTGAATATCAATGGAAATTATGGTGTTAATTAAGTGGTGAGTATATAACGTCATGCTGAAAATGGGGTAGAGGGGCTGAGGAAAGGGTTCTCACACCCTAAACCATCTGGTAGAGACTTTTTCTTTCTGTAATGATCCTAATTTAGATGAAATTAGAATGGACACAGTATCTTGTGTTAAATCAGAACGTCATTCCTGACAGGCTGGCAATGATTAATTAACAAAATAGTTCTGAGTTTCCTAAGTGCATGCTACTTGATGCATTTAAACAAGTTTTCAAATTTTGTCTCATGTATATCCTTAAATACTTACAGAAACCTGGCTGAAAGAATAGAGGGCAAGCAATAGAAGTATAAGTGACAAAGCTATAATCATTGCCAAAAAAGGTCTCAAAGTAAAAACAAAAACAAAAACAAAAAAACTTCACATTTGCAGTGTTCTATGATTGTGTTAGGAACAATGGTTAACCCCATAGAAGTGTGCCTAAAAGATTCAGTTGGATGAGTTCATAGATGGTATAAGAGTAAATGAGTATATTGGTAACTTTTTGTGTTCTAAGTGTATCATAAATTATTCAAAATGCTACATTTAATCATCATTTAATGCTTCATTTAATCATCATTATATCACTGGATCTTTAAAATGAATTGCCAGGTCATACTTTGCCCTCTTTGAAACTGTATCGGACCATTCACTTGTTTCTAAGGTGATTGAAGAAGGACATGACCCATGCAGGTGCATATCTAAGAAATATGGCTCTTGGGCTAAAAATATGGCTCAGTGGGTAAAGTGTTTCCTGTGAGAGCCTAACAACCTAACTTCAGATCCACAGAACACATAGGAAGCTGATGCAGCAATAGACAGTAGTCATCCCAGCTCTCCTGAGAAATATGAATCCTGGAAGCTGGCCTGGTTTATGCAGTGGTTAACAACAAGAGATCTTCCTTCAAACAAGGTGGAGGAAGACTGACACTCAAGGTTGTCCTCTGACCTCCACTTGAGCACTGTGGCACATGTTACCCATGCACACATGAAAGCACACACATATCTCTTATCTCTCACATGCACACACAGAAAATAAAAAAGAAAAAAATGAAGATGATTCTAGAATCAGTTTGAAAAGTGGAATGTGAAGGACATTTAAATATCATAGAAAACAGAGCTTTGACTCCATTATTCAAAGTAGTAGTGACATGAAAAAGACCATAAAATGGCAAAATTAATTTAGTCTGATCATTTCTACCTCCATACTCTTTTCCCTTCACCCCATTGGTAAGGACTAACATATGCACAGGCATAAGCACTCTTCATGTCCAGCTCTTATTTTAAGGAATGCCTTGGAGCTGCTGCCAACAAAAGCCATTGGCTACACTTGTTCTGTTCTCTCCCCCTCACTTCATGTACACACACACACACACACACACACACACACACACACACACACACACACACACACACACACATTCATGACCTCCCACTTTGTATTCAATAATTGCTCTGACAACTTAGTACTGCTTCTGGATGCCTCAAACTGTGCTGACACACATTTCATTTCTTGAAGTTATACTTCACTCTTTCTGACATTTTTTATCAGCTTTATATACTAGGAATCCCAAATTGAGTCAGCACTAAATCTTAGAATTGAATAGAAAACTTGGAATGAATGAGATGGTTCAGCTACAATATTGATCCTTCCTTTCAAATATCACACTTAATCTCAGACTAGAGTTTGATACTATGATGGCTAAGTTTTGTTGTCAACTTGGCCTGTTACCAATCCTTAGTAATCTTGAGTGTTGTGTTGCAGATTACCTCCCAATTGAAGAGAAAAGGGAGGCTCCGGAGATTCAGGAAGTCATGTTAAGTAGAAACAAACATCCCTTCCTGGGAGGGTAATGCAGGAAGGAAATTCCAGAGACTCATGAAGTCAACAGGTCAGGGAAAGGGTTGCAAGACCCCACTCTACGGCTATATGAAGGGGATGGAAATCTCTTTATTCTTGCCGGCCTGTCTGCTGGTGCTCGTTGTGACTTGGACTTGCATTCATCCTGCTCCTTTCTTGGCACTGGAACAAAATTTCCTCAGACTTACTGCCTAGACTGAATACTAGCAGCTCCACATAAAGCCTTCAGAACTTTAGTGCTGGATTGGGACTGCTGAGGCATCCAGCCATGTGGATTGAGCAGCTAGCTACTACTGGTTCCTTGACTCTGGGGTTTGTACATTGTTGCTATTGTGGGACTGCAGGAGTTTATCCAATAAATCACCTTTTAATACAATTTGTTCAATGGGTTCTGTTCTTCTACAGAACCCTTACTAATACAGATGCATTTCACTTTCCTTGTTGCACTTCTTATAAGTCACAGAGTCCTCATGGCAAAGTTGAAAGGTCTAATTTGCTGTTCTGAGTTTAGCTCAGAATTGTGTGGTCTTCTTATTTCTACCATAAACATTTCCTTGCTTCTGTGGCAAATGTGTAATCTCTCATAGAATATGAGTATTTGTAAAGTATTAACTATACTTCTTGTACACATTTCTATGCATGACACTGGATGTCTGATGTATATGTTGTGACTAAAGGCTTCATTCTGGCTAGCAGCCATAAGTGAGCATGCAGATTAATTCATTGTGATTTTTTTAAATCATATGCATTCCTAATATGAATTATTTGTTTAATTAACACCTTCTGCCTTAACAAGGGAAGTTAGCATATGGAAGCATCTGCTGAGCCTGGCCTTCTGATGTGAAATGCATGATTTCAGAATTTAAACACTTGTCAGATATATGAGCACACATTCAATGGGCTATGATCAGCATAGCTCCCATTTAACCAAACGGTTGTGTGGGTTAAATTGTAAGAGGAATCACAATTCATGATGACATACACCCTCATCTTGAGTATATTTCTAAGAGCTGATTTTAGTTCAAGTAATATTAATAAATAATAACTAAAATTATTCTAGTTACCATGGCAATGGGATTTGATAGACATTTGAATTAACAAGTAAAAAAAGGAGTACCAGTTTGTGAAGTTTTATAAAGAAATGTGACTGTAAGGCAGGTATGAAAATGCAACAGGGAAGAGGATGCACTCTGCACATAAATGGAGACTCACAATTTTCTTTTAGTTGTTTGGTGTTGGGTTTGCAATGGTTCTAGAAGGGACTTGGGGGATGAGGAAAATAAAAGAACTTAAAAAAATGAGTAGATAGGGAGGTTAGGGTAAAGTCAACTTACTGTCCATGATTAGGACTGTCCATTCTGTTTGAATAGTATGCAGGAACAGTCAAAATGAATTGAATGAAGTGTATGAATTAGTAACAAAGGAGAAGTTGATGATAGGTTAATAACTTTAGCTACATCTAGTCACAGAATATGGAACAGCTAAGCCAATTCTGGAATGTCAATAATCACAATCAAATATATGGACTTAAGAAACATCTAGGATGAAAAGGCTAACATACAGGAGTTACTGTTTAAATACTATGGATTTCTGATTAGCAGCTTTCATACTAGAAGGAATCTTAGGTAAGGAAAGAGGTCTCACAATTATATGAAAATCATAATTTATCAGGTAAAGATATTACACTTGAAATATTGGTATATATGTAGAAATAGTTTTAAAGTGACCAAGTGCAAAAGAAAACAACAAAGGTCAAATATCCATCAGTAGAAATACTGCAAAAATGTGGATATTATTCTAACTTTCAGATGGTACTACGAGTTTAGACTTTTACTGGGTGGCGTTTCGTTTCCAGCTTTATTGTAATAATTGGCTCTTTTTAAGTGTGTGTGTGTGTGTGTGTGTGTGTGTGTGTGTGTGTGTGTGTGTGTGTGTGTCTGCACACTTGTACACCCAAGCTATTTTTGTCATTGTGCCACTCTGAGAATAAGCATTGGAAAACAGACAGCAGCACATTGAGTGCTAAATGAAAAATATAAAAATAGAAATCACAGACTCAATGATGAGGTGCGATCTATAAGACAACAAGATTAAGGGACAAGAGTGACTGCTCCTTTCCAATATTTGTATTAAAATTGTAATGAAGTAAGGCATCACTATTTGCCACTTAATTAAGATTTAAAAATAGCAATCGATCTTTGAAAAGTTGTTGGGCTCATTAAAAAGTCCCTGTGGGACAAGGAGAGCCTGAAGGAGGCCATGCTGGGACTTTGGGGACAGGAACATTGTATCTGATAATCATGTTAGTTTTAAGGGACAAGAAGAAACAGGCAAAAATAAGTAAATGACTGAAAGGTCTGAGGAACTTTCTAATGTCATATGTGAAAGTCTGTAGATGAAAATATTACTTAAAAGAATATCTGTTTCATGACACTGAGATTTGTAAAATTCTTTTTGTTAGATTTTTAAATTCTTTATTAAGTCATTTATTTAGTTTTATCTTAGCATTTTTCCTCTGCCCCATCTCCTTCTTGCCCCACACCTTGCTTTCACCCATCTAAACCTAACAACTGAGATTTTAGTAAAAACATAATAAAGTTTTTAAATTAATGCCTTTATTCTGAATGATTATATACACTGTATTGGAAAATCTTGTGATGATGCCCCAATTTTCCTCCTCTCTGTCCCCTACCCACTGGGGTCTCTCTTAGAACACTGGATCTGTCCATAGGGTACAGGGTTATGAACTGCACCAGAGGAAGACAAGTTTTTTTTCTTCCCCCTTTGTGTGTTGTTGCTGAGGGGAGCGATGTCTCTGAATATTCTCCCCCATCATGGCTCTTACATTCTTCCCCCCCTCTTCCGCTCAGTTCCCTGAGTCATGATGGGTGAGTTACATAATCAATTTTATGTCAGACTAAAGTAACAGATAAAAGGAAGTAGAATTTGGAGGAAAGATGAAAAGACGAATACTTGATAACTTTGGGAGACTATAGTTTGTAAGAGTATGTTCTGTAAGAAATGATTATCCAAGTCATTATCTTTCCTTGGTTTAGGCTCTTTTCTTTATCATCATTTCATATTAAATAGAGCAATTTATGGCCATTGAAAACATGCTGCATTCCATTTGGACATTTTTATTTATTTTTTTATTGTTCATAATGAGTTACATTATTTAATGGGCAAACAATGAGTTGTTATCCCCAGTTCCCCAATGCCTCTCTTCCCCATCCCCAATCCATCTGGACATTTTTTGATGGGTCTTCCTCCAGTGGAGCCCACCTCTTCTGTTCAGAGCCTGCATTCCTCTTGCTTTGTTTTTGTAAGGCAGTGCTCTGTGTTTTCTTTAACAATGAATTTTTATCTGAAGCTTAGAAGCCCTGGTCACATGACTGCCTAAGGGAAGACTGGGAGGTTCCTGAACAAGTCCTGAGTAAATTAATTTCTATGGTTTAAGGCTTTCCCTTATCACTTTATACTTAGAAGGTGGAAACATCTTACTTGCACCTTGAAGTAAGGCTGTGAGGCTGTTTTGCGTTCACAGGAAAAGTAAGATATCTAGGATGATGAAAATGAGTTAGGGATGTCCTTTTCTTATAAAATAACTGAGTGCAGTGGAATATGGGTGTGGTACCTAGAAATTCAGCACCTTACAAGGCTACCAGTGTTCAGAAGCAAGTTCATGGCATGTGGATGGTGAAGCCAAAGAATAACAAGATCCTGAATCACTAGTGTTCTCAAAAGTTACACCACCTCCAGCAACTGTCCATCTTGTGTCCTGTGGGGTCAGGCAAACTTGGCTTGAGCAGTAAATGCACCCTTCTGAACAATGCATTTAGCAGCTTGTAGGAAACATGAGACCTTCACTTGTACCAAATTATATACCCTTCTCCAAACCATGAGCTAGTTTTCTCTTCACCAAAGGACCGTAGCAGCCATCAGCTGTGATCAGTACCCACTCAAATATGTTTTTAAATAAATCCAAGATCATAACAGCATGGGGGAAATCTAGCCTGCATTGGTTTTGGTGCATGTGCCCTCAGACAAAATGTGTCTTTGAAGTGAACTTGTAAGGAGAATACTCTATTTGCTCACTTATGACTTTGTATACCAGGGTGCACATATGATTAAAATCAGGTGTATCATGGGAAAGAACATTCACAGTACAGAAAATGTTATATTACCCAACCCTGTCAATCAAACCAACAACAACACCCTGACTGAGTCCCTAGTAACTGTTCCCTCCTCCCTGAAAAATCCAATAAAGTGAAGCCCCTGACATTTGGCTCTAGTTCAGAAGACATGTTCAGACACACATGAAGACCTACTTTGTTCAAGTTAGGATGACTAATATATTTGTAATATTCATCTAGTTTATTTAATTTAAAGTGGTTTAAAAGGTAGGATATTATAAAAGAAGGATTTAATGATGACACTGGCCCAGATCTTTTATTAACAAGGCCTGAAATAATCACTGGTGCAATAGAGGTGCCAAAACCTGGGCTGGGGGTATTCAACAGCTTCTAAATTGGCCAAGAAATCCACTCAGTGACAAGGAACAATCCACTCAGTGACAAGGAACCCTTAACTTGAATTGGGACTCAGGACAAATTCCTATGGGAACCAATTACTATATTGTAATTGCTTCAATACATAAAGCTTCAGCTACAATACATAAAGGGGGGCAACCTGGATGCCTCCTGTGCTATCCATAACCCCTTACCACATGGATTGATTCGGTGTGCCCACCGAGGAAGATACCTAGTGGATTGGGAACAGGGGACGAAAAAGGGAATATAAGCACAATATTTACTCAATCAATGTATCTAATTTTGGGTAATAAAGATAAAATTAAAAAAGATTAGAATAATTAATTATAAATGTATAATAAATGAGCTAGTTATATAATATAATATCTATTAGTTATTATTTTCATAATTACTACATATAATCAAGTATTATATTTGCATAAAATGTCCAATTTACTACCTACTGTAGGGACATCTGAAAACATAATATTGTTCTATTTTTGGACATTATGAAAGTATAATTTATAAAAAACACAATCAGTAATTACTGCTTTGCCCCATGATAGTAACCTATAATGTATATTTTCTTATCCATGATTATTTCATTTAATAATTTATTGCTGTTGCAAAATTTGAGTTATTCTTTATCATATTGAAAAACTATACTTGAGAATTATTTAATAAAATAATGCTTGAAATAAAAAAAAATAAGGCCTGAACTGGTCATAAATCTGTCTCTGTTTGGATTGTTACTTTCTAAGTGGTTGTTCTAGTCCCTAAAATTAATCTTAGTATTTAAATTCCCTCTCATTGTACTTGATATTATTTTTCTACCTCCATTAACTATTTCACATTTTAAAATAATCAGTCTACTTGTGGGAACTCCAAGATCACAGCTCTCTTTCTCTTATTTTTTTAAAAATTTTACCTCCATTAGGAAGGCATACTAGATTTTGTTGAATGCCTTGTCTTGATCAATTGAGATGATCATTTGATTTCTATCCTTAAGATCATTTATATGGCATATTATATTAATTGATTTACATCCATGAACCAACCTTGCATACGTGGTATGAAGCCTTCATGGTTATGATGGATAATCTTCTTAATGTTCTCTTGGACTCAGTTTGTGAGAATATTGCTAGGAAGTTTTGTTTTTATATTCAACAGGGGAATTGACCTATAGTGTTTTTATTTATTTATTTATTTATTTATTTATTTATTTATTTATTTATTTATTCATTTATTTATTTTGCTATTGTTGTGTCTTTAACCAGTTTGGGAATCAATGTAACATGGACTTTGTAGAATGAATTTGAAAGTGTACTTTTCCTTTCTATATTGTGGAACAACTTGAAAAAAGTTGGTGTTAGGTCATTTTAAAAAGTGATAGAATTTTGATGTGAATTCCTACTTTCCTTAGGTACTCTGTGTGGAGAAACTTAATTAAAGATTCAGAAGTTTCAATAAAGCATACCAAAAAACCCCTTCTAGAGCTCAAAATACATAATGCAGCAGGATACAAAATCAACACACAAACATCAGTAGCTTTCTTATACACCGATAATGAACTTGCAGAGGAAGAAATGAAGTGGAATATCTCCTTCACCTGTACAAAAAAGACAGACACTAATAAAAGAATTCACAAAAGATATTAGGCTCTAGAAAGGCCTTTCTTGTTCCTGGATTGGCAAAATTAATGAGAAAATGGCTATGATGCCAAAAGTAGTCTACAGATTCAATGAGATTCTCATCAGATCATCAGATGGAAGCACAAAAGACCATGAACAGCCAAAGCAATGGTAATGAGAAAGATTAAAACTGGAAGGATTACAACACCTGACCTCAAAATATATTACAGGCAATAGTGATAAAGACAACACTGAACTGCCACTAAAACAGACACTTATATGAAATAAAATAGAGGACCCTGAAATAAATCCATGCTGCTTTGGTCACCTAAATTTGGACAAAAAAATTTCAGTAATACTCAGTGCTTGCAAAACTGGATATCCACCTGCAGAAGAATGAAATTATATCTGTTTTTTAATTCCCTGTATAGATTTATAGTGGACAATATCTTAATACATATATTAATAGATCTTAATACAAAACATGAAACACCAAAATTGCCAGAGGAAAAAATAGAGAGCATGCTTTAAGACATAGGCTTAGATAAGAACTTTCTGGAAAGGTCTCCAATGATAGGAAATAGCCTCATTAATTAACAAATGGGACTGTATGAAATTAAAAATTTTTGCACATCTAAAAGAAACCATTAGAAAACCTAACAGACAGACTACAGAGAGGAAGATAATCTTCAGCATGTATACTTTACCTGGGATACTAATAACCAATATTTATAAAGAACTGCAAAAATTAAACAAGAAGGGCTGGAGATATGGCTCAGCGGTTAGGGCACTTGCCTCCAGTGCCTAAGGCCCCGGGTTCAATTCCCCAGGACCCACATAAGCCAGACCTACAAGATGGTGGCTCTGGTGCTCTCTCTCTCTCTCTCTCTCTCTCTCTCTCTCTCTCTCTCCTTGAAAGGTGAATAAATAAAATATTTTTTAAAAAATTAAACAAGAATAATGAAACTGTCACTAAATGAGCTAATGAAATTAATAGTCCATTTACAATAAAGAATAGGAAAATGCTAGTAAGTACTTTTAAAAGTGTTCAATATTTCTAGTTCTCAAGGAAACATTAAAATCACATTGAGACAGCATCTTAGCTCAGTTAGATTTGCCATCAAGAAGAAAACTGACAACAAATACTGGTGAGGATTCAGGAAAAGAGGAATCCTTTTCTACTGTTGGTGGGAGTGCAAACTAGTACTGGCACTGCAGAAATAATAGACATAGTTAGAACTCCCAAATGACCCACCTATACTATTCCTGGGCATATATCCTAAAGACTCCACACTACTACAGAGATACCGTTATACCCACGTTTACAGCTGCTCTATTAACAATAACTGAAACTAGAAATCAGCATGGGAATCGATATAAAAATGAAGCACATATGTACAGAATGGAATTCTATTCAGTAGTGCAAACAATAAAATGAGAAAATGTGCAAGATAATGGATTGACCTGGAAAGATTTGTATTAAGGGAAGTGACCCTAACTCAGAAAGATGAAAACTGCATGTTCTGATATCTTAGTCTATAAGTGAACAAAGGTGGGTAAATCTTATAAAGATAACCAAAACCAAGTATAAAGAGATGATTTGGAAGAGGTGAGAGAAACGTGCAAGACTACATGTGCCATGTAAAGAGAAGGCGGGAGGACATTGGGGAAGAGAATGGAATTGTGGGGAGAAGAGATTGGAGATAAGAAGGGAGATGTCCATCTATGTCAGAGTCTCTTCCCTTTACTCCTTCTTCATGAGATCATCCGTCAAACAAAATCCCAGCATATGTCCCCACAATAGAGTTTCTAAAGTACAGCTAGCCTTAATGTGGAGAAGACAAGGATTAGGGAGAAAAAAATGGGTGATGGCATTTTTGGTGTTGGTGGCAAACCCATTCATCATGAGAGTCCTTCTGACAACTGATAAAATATTTTTATTTAAGAATGAGATGTTATAGCATCAAGACGGGGCAATGCCAGCACATTGCTACAATACAACCCATGAGAGGAATGAATCTATGTACAAGATGACTCATTCAGAAAAGTGAATGTGACACTGATTAATATAATATATCAAAATACAGGGATGCAATGATTCAGAAGTACATTGGAATACAAAACTCATTTGCAAAGCATAGAATAGTAGGTGTATCCAATAAGATCACTCCAAACATCTTTGGCTAGTCACTCAGTGTTATATAACTGTCTTGTTTTATTTTTAAAGTGAGAGGCATCAGATACTTCATCTTCCTGTTTGGGGAAAGAGGAGGGTGATGAAAGCCATCAGCACTTTTCTGCTTTTAAAATTGTCTTGTTTTTATGACTGTGGTAAGGCACATGAACTTCAGAGAGGTAAAGGAAGGAAAGATGCTTCCATGATCCCATTCTCCAAAAGACATCCAGCGTAATTCCTTAAGACCATTGGTGTTCTGTTTCAGCAAACTTTTGTAGAGACAGGGCTTAAATCTTATGTGGATTCCAACCCCCCTTGTTTCTGTGTGGCAAAGTGTTACTGGTAATCAATCTGGCTATTTCCAGGTTCTTGGCATTTTATTAAAAGAAGTGGAAAAGATACACAAAGAAAGTAAATGAATAATAAATTTTATTAGAGAGTAAAGAAAATGTAGGTAAGAGGCTTGGGGGCTGAGGGAGATGCTTCGAGAGATCAGTGGGCTCCTGGAAATAAGTTGTCCAAGGGCAATGGAGCCCATAAGAAGGAGGAGCTGGATATTAAGAGGCATAGTTTGGGTGGTTTTCTTTTTAGTGGACAGACATAAGCTATATAAGCTTTTCTCTACTGTGCATGTCCCTTATCATGGTGCATCTGCCCTCATTCATATACATGACTAATTATGCATAGACATAAGAAGAAGGCAAATAGGGGATACTCTTATAACTTCATATGGAGGACATAGTTTGACTTGCCATGCAAGCACCCCAAACCAGGCCAGCTGAAAGCATCCTTACCTTCTAATCCTGTATATATCTTAAAACCTTACCAAATGTTTTCTTGGATGAGAGGAGGCTTAATACATTGTTTAAAGTGAGTGTTTCTGCAGTTCAAGACAGGTGTGGGGCCCAGGTTGCCCACAGATTACGCAAACAGAAACGGGATATTTACTTTCCAATCCAAGTGGTGTCTTGGGTTTCTAAATCATTCCCTATGCTTACCTGCCTCAAAAAGTTTGAAACCTTAACTAGACTAGCCTAATGACTGTGTAAAGTGTACTACTCATTGAAGCTGGTTGTATTTTCCAGATTTCTGTCAAAATCAAAGTCAAACAGTGGGAAGTCCCATCTTAAGCTTCAGTTTTGGAAACATTATGTAGTAAGCAAAAATATACATCATTACCATACAGACTGACTTCTTTGTTCTCTAGAAAGTGACTTGTCATGTGGCACACCATCAGTCAATACTAGTTTCCATGTGAAAATTTTGCCATCAGAGCTATTTGGAATCTTCAAAGTCCTGAGATAGACCTGCAAATCTTAGCACCATCGCTTACTGTTCTTAATGTTCATTTTATTTTAAGCAAGTTATACAATTGCCCTGTTTTCCTCTGTTTATGATTTGCTTGAAATAATCTCCAAGGTCTTTTGAAGCTCTCACAGTTTTATTCCAGCTCACAAACAGCTCAAATGTTCATACAATATTCTGAAATTGGCAGTACATGAGTAATGAGGTTCTTAAGTGAACAAAATGAGTCATTGTAGGATATTTACACTAAACATTTAACAATCATTTTTATTTCCCTCAAAATGCATTTTTATTTTTAGGTCAGGTGCTGAGTTTTAGAATTAAGTGTTGGCATGAAAGCTCTGGCCATTTTTATTAAAGAATGATGCTCTTGGAAAGATTAAAGTTTCTAAGATGCAAAAACCCTGGGAAATGTAAATTATGTTTTAGTGAACCAACTGATTTTGCAATTGACAAAAAAGCATTTATATTTGCATCTATAAAAGATTTCATTAGAGAGTCTTAGCACATTTTTACCATATGATTAAAACTCTTATGATGTTTAAAGTCCTGTCTCCTAAAGGAACAAATGCAACAGAGCAGATGTAGAAATCAAATAAGAGAATTCTGTATATTTTAATTGTTAAGTTGTATCTATAACTCCCCTGAAGGTCCCTCAGTGAAATGGGGATTGGAGACAGGGAGTATAACCCAATGAAAATATTATCAATTACAATATGTTCATAAACTTCTCAGTAAAAAAAATTTAAAAAATAAGTTGAATTATGTGTATGGAAAATATTATAATACCTTGAATAATTGTTCATTTTAATAAAAGTGAAAAATGTTAGCATTCTGTTATTGAATAGGTGTTGGACCAATCTCTTGTAATAAGAAAACCAATTTTGGGGCCAAACTAATATCCCATTGGTATCAGTTACCCTCTTGTTGCTGAAACAAAATACTCAACCAGAATCAGCTGGTGGAAGGAGAAATGTTTAATTTGGCTGGCAGTTTCATGATTTATCGTGGTCAGGATGGTATGGCAGGAGGCAGGAGCCAGAAGCCAGCTTCACATTGAAGCACAAGATGGAGATGGAAATTAGGATTTAAAGCCAGGTCCAAGCCCCAGTGTCACACTTCCTCCCATAATGCTCCACTTCCTAAAGGCTCCACAACTTTCCCAAATAGCATCACTATCTGTGGATTAACTGCTCAATCATATGAGACTTTGGAGAGATTTTACATTGAAACCACAACACCCATATAATAATTGTTACTTACACTGCTCAGTCAATTAGTCACTTTACTAATATAAGAAATATCAAGCCCTAACAAGTATGCATGACTTATAAGAAAGTAAGACTAGTACTACATAATGATGAATTTATGATAAAGGATGCATCTTACAGAAAAGCTACTTTGTTTTAATGTTTCAATTTTGAATTCCTCTCCTTGTTACTCATGTAGAAAAATGTTTTATCTTTCAATAATCTCACTATTTGTTTTCATCATTTTTAACCAGTCATTACAGCTTGAGTTGAAGTAAGTATTTTACACATACCTGCAACAGCCTTTCTCTGTGTATGCCTGCAGAGTTAAAAATGTATTTAATGATGAAAGTTGAGTTGAACTTGGTAAATTATATATATATATATATATACTAAAGTTCTGGTGAAAATTCTGTGCCAATATCAACAGACTTCCTGTGTGTAGAGGGTAGAATTAGATACAATGAAGCAATAGAAAACCAGCCTTAGAATATGGGTTCCTCAGAGGCACAGTTGCAGGTTTCACTGAGCCATGTTGCCTCTTAGGTTTTTCTCTGTCAAGACAGACATATTTCATGAAGACATAACTTTACTCTCTCTTCTCTCTCTGAATGGTACTATTTTTAAAGAGATGTTTTGTTTGTTTATGTGTGTGAGTGTGTGTGTGTGTGTGTGTGTGTGTGTGTGTGTGTGTGTGTGTGTGTGTGTAATGTGGAGTATGGCATGTGTGTGGTGGTGTATATGTGTTGGGTGCACATGCTCCTTGCATGTACATAAGCCAAAGCAGAAGATAAAGACTACACTTATTTGTATGTTTCCTTGAGATGAAGTCTCTCACTGATTCCTAAATTTGCCATTTTTGACCCCCACAGTTATTCTATTGTTTCTGCTCTCTACAGGATTGGGGTTACAGGCAAGCATGACCACACTCAGATGTTTATGTTGGTGCTGAGGAATATAACTAAGGCAGTCTCAGGCCCTCTGAGGCCCTGATTTTGTGTGGTAAATGCTTTTAACTACTAAGCCATCTCTTGTGCCATAAAAATGGTTTTTAAATAGGGTAGCAGACATCTTCTAAATATATACTTAAAAACCTTGCATCAAAGTAAGCCTCTTGATAATAAATAAGAGAGATGGGTAAAGTGTTCCCCATGGCTGATATGAAAGTTTATAGTTTGATTTCATTGGGACTACTTTTTGATATATTTTTGCCAATATAGATTTTTGTGTATTTGCATTGTAACCAGTGATTTTTGGATTGAATCAAATAGTTTTTATGATCAAAATTATTAACAGGGAGCTAGAGAGATTGCTCAATGGTTAAGGTGTTTGCCTACAAATCCTGATGGACTGGGTTCCATTCCCGAATACTCACATAAAGCCAATTTCACAAACGGGGCTCATTTGTCTGGAGTTCATGTGCAACAGCTGCCTGTCTGTTTCTCTTCTTTCTATCTCTGCTTCCAAATAAGTACACAAAAACATTTTTTTTTTATATCTTATTTATTCATTTTCAAGCAGAGAGATACAGAGAGAGATAGAGAGAGAGAGAGAGAGAGAGAGAGAGAGAGAGAGAAAGAGAGCACCTGGGCCACCACCTTGCGTGGTCTGGTTTATGTGGGTCCTGGGGAATTGAACCTGGGGCCTTAGGCACTGGAGGCAAGTGCCTTAACCGCTCAGCCATCTCTCCAGCCCCACAAAAACATTTTTAAAATATTAATTGGATGCTTACATTTCTAATCCTTTATGTCTAGATTTAATATACAAAGTTCTTCCCAAATTAAAAACAATAAATCAAAGTGAGAATGGCTGTGACCTTTGCTTTCAGTAACATACTACATTGACCATTGTGCATGACTCAGTGTGGTACAGGGGTAACTGTTTTATGTTGATCAATATCATTGACTTAAAAAAATATCTGAAAACAGAGACTGTATGGATTTCTTTCCAATTCTTCCACAAAGTTATCCTTCTTTATTTCATTAGAACTAATTAGGCATAGTGTATTGACAAATATTAAGACTGTGCAATGTATGTCAATGATGTGTTTATTTTGAAAAAAGTAAAATCTATAGATCTGAAGAATAAATAGCAATACAATGAAAATGCCCTGAAATCTTTCTTGCAGGGAAGATACAGGAAGATGCAGTGGTAGAAAGGAAGAGTAAAGAAAGCATTAATAATGGTTGATCACTGTATTGACCTTAGTGGTTCACATTCCAAGAAAACCACTGATTCTGCACAGAGAAAACACAGCAAGCTCACAAGGAAAGTTAGAACCTCATGACTAGTGGCACCCACTTTGAGTGAAGCAGACTTGTTTTTTGCAAGGCTTCTAAGGATTTGTTGAAAATGAAATCATGATCTTTCTTTTTTATGCCATTAATTAGTAATATCCTTGTTCTTCAGTCATATGGACTGTTTTCATTCTCCTCTAAAATTTGGATTCTGAAGAAATCTCTCACTATTGAGTAACATATCAGATATGATAGATATACTTTTCTCTATCTGGAGACCAAGGGGACAGAGAAGATCAGGCCTCAGGGAAGCTTGACCAGTGCACCAAATTTAACCAATGCTTTCCTTCAAAGGCTCCAGGGCCAATTGAGGAATTTTTGTTGTTTTGCTTTCTTTTATTTTTCAATGACCCCAAAACAAAAGTAGAAAAATAGCCTGTGATGCATAAAATCTTTCAAACCTCAGAACCCATAAGTGAGAATATTTGGCTGCAACCACACTGACCTGTTTCTGTGTTGTCCACAGTGACTTATGAACTATAATAACACAGTTGCACAACTGCAGAAAAGACCCTGTGGATACAACTTGTAACCTAAATTGGCTTTTCACCATACTTTACAAAGAAAGTTTGTGGTCCGCTTGGGTACAAATTTAGTGAATAATAAATATGACACTTTTATTTTTGTATTGAGTTGTTCTTTTGTATTCACCAATTATCAACAGAAAAGACAAGAAAACTTGTTGAGGAAGGTTTAAAAACATAAATAGAAAGTTATAAAATATTGAGTTTTATTTTAGAATCAAAAATTACCCTTTATTTAAAAATGAGCCATGTTCAACAGAGACAGAGCACATGGGGAAGGAGAGAAAAAGTGGTAATGGATGGAGAAAAGAGAAGCAGAGAGGATCAAGTGGGGGAGAGATCAAGAGAGGTTATTGTGCTGAGCGGGCAAGAATGAAACGTGCTGTATGGAACAGTAACTTAGAAATAACTGTAGGATTTGAGGCTTCAAATTGAATCCAAATCAGTCTAAAGGAGAATTTCCTGTTCTTCAGAAGGCGTCTCTTCTGGCCCTAAACCAATTGGATAAAAGGCCCAGCAATAATGTGGAGTGTGATCTGCTCTGCTTTACTCAAAGTCTGCTGATGGAAAAGTTAATCAAATATAAAATAGAACAACAGAACAGCATCCAGGTGGAATTTAAGCAACACTGGACCAGTCCTCATCACCAATTTTTCATAAAAATAGAAGCCTTCTTTTAGATGACTGAACAATATTTAATCATAAGTAGGGATAGCATTAATCTGCTAGCTTTCTATTTATTTTAAGATAGTCCACAACCCTGACACCACTTGTTAAACTAAGGTCATGTGCTTTGTAACAAACATGAGGTCCAGACATAAGGAAGCAGCGTTGGGATCCCCTGTATTAGAATGACAGTCTTGCTGAATTGTGACATCTCTCATTCCCCTCTGCTATAACAATCACTCATGACCAATCTTGTATTTTTGTCTATTTAAAATGAAAAAAATAATTAGGCTCCTTCTTTGCAAAGCAACAAATGATGGATAATAATACAAGGTCCGAGAAAGATATGTGTGTATCTACATTCCACATTTTTTCCATTTTTAACTATGTGGCTTTGGACAGGTTCCTTGGTCCCATTACATCTCTGCAACAACAGCAACCCAAAGTATTAGAATATATATCAGTTAAAGGAATACTCAGAAAAGAGACACGTCACATTAAGGTGGCTTAATAATTGCTAGATTTTTTTCCCCTGTTGGAATTCACAGTTATCTCTTTTGTATGAGTATTTTTAAAATACAGGAACATTCAGGCATTAGAGTCAGTTATGAACAAACAAGAAGGTTGTTTTTTAACTTCTAGTGTCTACAAAAGATGAACTATTATGTTTTATTATCTTATAGTGCGCTATTCCACAACATGAATGCCACTAATACCTTTGTATGGACTATTGTAGTTTCTGACTGGAAATGCAAATACATGTCTCATTATTAAGTATTGTAAACTTATGTCATCTTTGGTGGTATCCACTACCCAGCAACTAGCTCTTGAGTCTATAGAAAGTTGCTTACCACCAATGCATATGCACACATAGGCATTGTGGTAGTTTTGAAAAAAATGTCCCCCAATAGAATTTATTATAATTGTGTTTATTAAATTGTTAATTGTCTCCAGGCTTCTGGCTGGAGGAAGTGTCACTTTGGCCTAGCCTCCTGGGGACTGTCCTTTTCTAATTTGGATGCAAAATACTAGGGATAGATACGCAAAAGAAAAGCTGGAACCTGGTCTGGCAGTTCCTCATTTTGCAAATTACAGTGTCACAGTGTGTTTGCTTGCTTCTGGAGATGTTGGGCTGTCTATGTCTCTGCTTGGATCTGTGAAAGGGGGCAAGCCTTTTTTCCTTAACTTCTCCTGGATCTGTTAGCTTCAATAAATACTTTCCTCCCCAAAATTGTGCCTGGTTTGGAGATTCATTCCAGTGATATGTGGCTGACTATGACAGTCATTATAATTCTAAATTTTCTCTAGTTTTCTAAAATTCTTGTCAACACTGAGAATGATGTAAAATAATTTTTTAGACTTTCTAAATCATGATTTCTCTTTATTTGTAGATTCCAGGACATTCTTGAGATCTAAATTAGCATTGAGAGCCTTTTTGCTCTCTTATCTCAAGAGACCTAATTATACTAACTACTTACAACCTTCCAAAAACTGTTACTATCTACCCATCCCTTGGAATATATTTTGTTGATGACTGACTAGAGTTTTGGACACACATGGCCTAACACAAAAGCTCTTTTCATACTACTATGCAAAAGTAACACCTAAACATTTTACATTTAAATAATAAAATATTTCATTTTTGAAAAAATATACATTTTTGTTGTTATAGGAGTCTCAAAATCAGAAACACAAGGAAGAAAAAGAGCAGTAGTTATTGGCCTAAGGCATGCAATCATTATATCCCTTGTGAAATAAATAGCAGTATTCTTGGATTTCATATGTGAAGCTTTAAACATCTAGTAGTTACATAGTTTTTACATTTCAAAATATGAAACTATATTGGAAGTTTGCACATCTTAAGAGAATACTCAGTTAAGATAGTCTGCAGCTTCTCAAAGTCTAAACCACATTTTCTGAATCTTTGACATATTCTGCTTCCTCTTGGCTTATCCAGATGTGAGAAGAAAAGTACAGCTCTTTAGAAAAACATCATCACTTGAGGGCCAACAATATAAGATCTGGTGACTGATACCTAAGCTCGTAGGTTGTTACATTCCTTTAAAAAATGCATTTGTTGTTTATATCAGCAGTTGCAACCACATCTCTTCTTGACTTCCTCTGGATGGTCTCATACTTAGGCTTGATGAGGCAGCTCTAGATATACTGGGTATTGTTATAGCAACTCCAAGCCTCAAGTATACATAAGGCTCAAAAGGTCAATCGGAGAAGAGTCTTCACTAAATTAAAGCTAAATCACACATTAAAATGTTCATTTAATTATATTTAAATTGGATCATATCTTCAATTCAGAACCAAAATGTATGTGGCTGAAAGCTACAATAGATTGATATGTTAACACAAACCATATCCTTTACCCTGAGGTGGAAGTAAGGCAAGCATCTGAATCACATGACTGTGAGGAATATTCTGTAGGAAACATTTAATTCTGATATAAGGAAGAGGAAGATGGCGATAAGAGAGAAAATGGAGTTTGTGTCAAACTCTGAGAGGTCCTTGGGTTGTGAGCATGCCCAGAGGATGGTCAGCATCCATATCCCATCCATCTCCTAGGCCTCTGCTCAGCTACCAGCTCACAGATTTCTTTTCGCTAAGTGATAGAAACTTTTTCAAGAGGAAGCAGGATCCTGCAAAAACACCCAGATCCCTATACCAAGTGGATGTAAAGAGAGAGCACAAAGAAACAGAAAACGAGCTAACATATTTGGAGGTAAACATCTCACAAATTTCTGCTAAGAAAATCCATGATCAATTTTGTTATCATGCTTTATTTCTTCCCTCTGAATCAAAGGGATTATAGGTAACTTTTCAGCAAAAGTAGCTAAAACAAATAGCTCAGGCCCATCTTCCTATAGAGGACATCTGCTGTTCCAAAACTTATTGAACAGGGTCAAAACCTCAGTGGAACTTTGTCCAAATTGAATGTTTATACTAACTCTTTGATTTTTCTGCTTGCTGATTTTTTTTTTTTTTTAATTTCAGGTAGGATAAAAAAAATCTCCCAAATCTTTGTGTTCTATCTAACCCCAAGGTCAGGTGTTATCCAAACTTTTTGAGATAGTTTCCTAATTGAATAACTGAGAAATCATTTCCACAAGTTACCTCAGAATGCTATCAAAACTATTTTTATAGGAAATCAATTCATGTCCATTTTTAAATCCTTAGTTTACCTGAAAAAATTTTCACACTATTCTTCCAAGTTTCTTTTTTTAATCCTTAACAGTATATTTTAGTTATACTAATTCTTTTCCCATATTTATTGTCAATAATTAGATACATTGCATAAGCAAACCTTATGATGGTACCCCCCCATTTCCCTCCTCCCTGTCCCTAACCCGCTGGTGGTCCTCAGTGGGTTTGCTACACCAGTCAATGAGATGGAGGGGGGTTATAGATTGTAGAGGGAGCCAGTTTTTTTTTCTTTGTGTGTTGTTGCTGAGGTAGGTGATGGCTCTCGATATTCTCCCCCACCATGGCTCTTAGAATTTTTCCTCTCCATCTTCTTCTCAAATCCCTGTGTCATAGTGGGTGAGTTTTGGATTGTGTTCGGTATCCTCAGTGTTTGTCTCCAAGTTCATTTAGAATGCATCATGAAGCTTAACTTTCATCAACTTTAGATGCTATTTTGTCAATCTGCCTCCTACTTTCATGCTTCCACATACTATTTCTTTAAATTGACATGGTCCCTCTATTCTCAGTCTCTTCTCTTTCATAGTTAACTGGCATTCTACTCCTCAACTTTGCCTGTGAATTCACTGTGTATCTTTTTTGCTGGGCATGTGCACATGATTTTAAAGTACCATCAATGTTTGGTCCTCAACCAGAATATAAACGAGAGAATCAGAAAGGAGAGTGGTTGGATACACAGTGTAGGGACCAGAATTATGCCAATAATGGAACATTGCCTCAAACTGCTTTCAAAGTCAATGCAAAGTTTCAGTTTTCCTGTTTCTTCAACAGAACAGCACATCATCTTCTGGGCTGATGCATGCAATTTGCAATCATTTCGTTACATATTCACAGACTATGAAGTTCACACATTATGAAATCTTAAAAATTATGAAGGTCAATTTTGGAGAGGACAGAAAGATGATGATTCAATGAAGAGCTAATTTTCTAAATGAATATTATTAGTAATGAATGTGACATTGAATAGTTTCCTTATCAGGAATTGGTTCTAATGAACACCTTTATGCCTGGCTTGGCTATTTCTTATGTGGTCTTTGTAAGTCTGTTGGATAAACTATATAATTTGCCATTGAAAATCAGATAACTTTGAGAGTTATAGGAAAGCATTAGTAATGACACCAGTACACATACTTACACAATATTGGCTCAGACAGCCCTTCCTTTTACGCACTAGGTGGTAGCTGGATTTTTTATTACCTGAAAAAATAATGATCTCTCCTATAGTAGGTACTTCCGACCTGGGAACCTGGCCTCTTAAGGAAATGTCCCAGCTCTGCTTGTAAACCAAGCCTCTATCCTCAATCAAAACCATTTCTCAGTGGGCCCTGCACCCCTCAGCTCTTATATCAGACTAGAAGAGATGGGGCATGCAGAACCTCCAACAGATTTATTTCTCCTGAGACCAAGTTCGAGGAGTGCTATTCTTCTTAATGTAACTTAGAAATACAAGTTTAGTAATACAAAATAAAGTTTTATGGTACAAGATGATACTAAGCAGAAGCTAGATATCACTAGCTTAAGGGTTCCTTTGATATTTATTATCCAGACTCCAAGCTAATCATTGCCACTGCCGTTTATCTTTTAATAATGTGCAAATATACATTTATTAGTAAATTCTTAATATATTGACTGTTTTCGTTTTTCATTATTATCCACTATCTGAGGCTAGATGAGCCCAGACAGAATTTAAATAGTAATAGTCTTTTGCAAACAGAGATATTGCCATTCAAGAGGAGAAAAAATGAGATTGTAAACTTCATTGTCATGTTTTGAAGATTATAGCACATTAGTGTGTGGTGATTAGTTGTTTTATGTCCTTTATAACAAAGATACTGCTGAGTACTCTTAAATCTGTAATAACAAACAGGCCCTGAGTTCAAGTGCTGCTTTTGGCGATCTTTGTAGTGCCAAATGTTCATTTTGTGGCCTACAACTCAAATAATTAATTTTTTTGTGTGTAGTATGCATTGTGTTGTGTGTGTGTCTGTGTATGTGTGTGTAATATGCATGCAGATGTGCAGATGTGCCCACCCCCTGCACATGTATGTGGAGGCCAGAGGAGAACTTTGGATGTGTCCAACTATCACTTGTCTACATGTTTTCATGAGATGTACTCTCAGTGATTCTGGAGCTTGCCATTTATGTGAGCCCAGGGATTCTCTGATTTTCTGCTCTTCTTTGGTATGGGGTTACAGATGTGAGATGTGTGTGTCCATGACTATATATTTATGTGGGTGCTTAGAAATCAAGCTCAGGTCTAATGAGGCCCTTATGCTTGCCCAGCAAATGCTTTTACACACTGAGTCATCTCTTCAGTACTTAGGATATACATTTTTATAACAGTATATCCAAAATAGACCCTTGTTTTCTGACACCTCACAATGCTTATTTTAATGTGGCATCCCTTTTCCTAGTTCATGGTTCAGATTCACCATCCACCCCTTCACTCATGCCCTAAAACCTAAGAATAAAGCTGAGTCTTATATCTCTGCTCATCTCTTCATATCCTTAGGTAGTATTGAAATACCTCCAAAAGTGAACTTAATATCCATCGTCATCACGTGATCCTATATAGAACTTAGCAGTTGTCTGGTAAATCCTGCCTTTCAACACATTCAGGTTTTGTAATGATTCCTTACAGAAACTTACAGACTGTGTTACACTGACACTATCTCTGCTCCTTTAACCCCTTTCACTTCCTATAAAGCCTGAGCAATGCTGTCCTTTCCTCCTTGCCTTAGTCAATAGACTCAAATCTGTCTCCCACTTCTTGCTCCAAAATGTCTTGCTCTTCCTGCTCCCACTTTGCTGCCACTATTGTTGTTAGAACCTGTCCCCATTGTACAACTCACTGCTTCTCAGATTAAGTTCAGCAATCACCTTTTCATGTTATTCGTAAGAACCTGACACAGATTCTTCTCCAATGGTTCTGCTGTGTTTGGGAGACTTATATCTATTATTTTTAATTTACCAAGAATGATATAAGTGGAATATATATATATATATATATATATATATATATATATATATATATATATATTTATAATTTCTATACTCAGAATATACCTGTATGACTCTGACTCAGATGTTGGCCTTGCCATATATTTTTGAATATTTAATAAATCTGTTTTTAACAACTATTATACTTCATCAAAGTCATTTAATTTTAATAACAATGATGGCAAAAGTTATTGTTTCCTACCTATTGACTACATGAATCATGATAGATGAGTAGTATAACAAAAGGAAACTAGAAAACCAAACCAGATCCTTAGAAGAGAATTTTCTAATAATTTAGGAAAGGATTAACCAAGCTTTCTTGTGACTTGAGGAAAATAAATCTGAATGTAAATAAAAAAGTATTAACCTTCAAAGTAGTATATGTTGTGTGCAAGGTACAAAGCTGTATAGTTTAATGAAAATTATCACTAGATCAGCAGATAGCAAAACTGCATTCCCAGAAAAACGAAATGAAAGAAAGTAAAAGACTCAGGATAAGACTTACTTGCCTATGCATGTTTATTTAAAGCAGATAAAAATGGTTTGTTTTGGAAACAGATGCTTTTTAGAAGACTTGTGCAGTTCAGAAATGCTTATTTAATTTTATTTTTGCCAAGTTTTTTCACAAACCTCACATTATATCACTGATTTTTAAAAATAAATAACAGTTCTGTCATAACTTTTAATAATTTATGTGGATCTTACAGTTGGGAAGCATTATGTGTATATATATATATATGTAGTTGGGGTGTTCTACTTCATAAGTTAGGGTATATTTAGTTAATACTGATCAATTCTTAGAACATAGTCGTCAAAAGCCCCTTCCATAGGTAAGAACAGAAACAATGTGAGTTGCCCTGATCCTTTTCATTGGCTCTCATCACTTCCCATTCCAAATTTGTTAAGGCTTTCTGGATATATGTAGCATTATCCATTTTTTGGGGGGAGGGGGCTAGGTCTGTCTGCATGCACAGTCTCTAGCAATGCCAGGTGGGCTCTGGGTCCAAACTGAGACTGACCATATCTGCATATATGGTGATTTGGAAAAAAGCAACATTTGCATCTGCCAGGATGGCATATGAGTCCAATAATAGCATACTTTACAAAGTGAGCTGAGGCTATCTCCACCTTAAGCCCAGTACATTGTGCTTTAACCATACTGGCCAGAGATAGGTAAAATTACTTTGATTTTTCTACTAGCTTACTACCATGAAGGGTTAAATCTTGGTATCAGTTCAAGGTGGTAGAGATTCAGTGGACAGTGGAATAGGGTAATCCTATACTGACTTTAAGGTGAATTTGATCCAGGTCTTGTTGAATGTTGAGACGTTTTAATCCGAATGAATGTTAGCAAGCAAAATTTGTAATTTGGCTCAAGGGGTGATTTATTATGTCAGAATTCTATTTGTTTGTTGGACATGAAATCATTTCAAAAAAAGTATAAATTTCAATAAATCCACTACTTGGTTCAGTCCAAGAATAGCTACCATGATAGAATTTAATCCCCAAGGTCAAGACGTTTAATAATCACTTCTTTGACTTGTGACTTCTGCATCTTCTCAGAATGCAAGTCGACCTCAGGAAAGATGGTCCCTTTCCTCGACTCATCTGCTAAATAAGTCAAAGGTTCTCCTTCATATGGTTCTTCCCTGACATAGGCTTTCATGCTGACCATTCTACTGAATGTCAGTAACCTCCACATTAGTAAATCCCATAAGTAAGGACCAGGAATATTTTGACTCCTTCTCTTCCGGGAGAGTTGTTGCAAGAAAATCTATAATCTCATCTATGACTAGCTTTACATTTCAGGAAGTGAAATTACTTTGTCAAATTCACTGCAAACAGACAGATAAAAGATCTACTTCCTTTTGCCAGAAAAATAAGACCTGCCCACCTAAGCTCCAGCTTCCACTAGTGAAAACACAATATTGTGCATGATCAAAACCTATCAACGAATGTTTATGACACAAACAAAATTACTTTACAATGAATGTTAGCTTAAAGAATAGAAAATCGCACAAAAGTAGGAAAAGGTGGGCAGTGATTTGATTCAAGTGTCTCCCATAAACTTAATGTGTTCTGAATGCTTGATCCCCAGCTGATGGCAGTTTTGGAGTTGGAACCTTGTTGGAGGTGTGTTGTTGGGGGCGGGCTTATGTGGCGTATAGTAGGCGTTCCCTTGACAGTGTTTGCCACACATCCCTGCCATTATTTACAGTGCTGTTGTGGAGGTGATGTGCACCCTCTCTGCTCATGCCATCATTTTCCTTGCCATCATGGAGCTTCCCATTGGCTCTGCAAGCCAAAACATACTCATTCCTCCCATTAGCTGCTTTTTGTTGGGTTCTTTTTTTTTTCTTTATTGTCCATAATGAGTTACATTGTTTAGTGGGCCAACCATGAGTTGTTATCCTCAATTCCCCATTGCCCCCCTTTCCCATCCCCTGTAAGCTGGATATCCTCCTCTGTGGGCTGTCTGTATCAGTCTTTGTGGTAGGGGACCATGGATAGCCCAGTCTTTAGCCGGTTGCAGTAATAAGAAAGATGTCTACAACAAGGTGTTAAGAATCTTCTTTCAGCATTCAGACAGCAACTCAGAACTTTGTATATTGCCATAAAAGACAATATGATACAATAAGATAGAAAGTCTAGAAGAAAACATATGTGTATGGTAAATTGATTTTTCACAAATATCCCAAGCATAAGCAATGGGTAAATAGAAAATTTTCCAGCAAATGGTCCTAGAATTTATATAGTTAAGGGAAGGAGTAGAGGACTGTGAAAGCAGGGATTCAATATAAATATTTCTCTCATGCCATGCTAAAATTTGACAAAAAAAAGATGTATAGTAATGGGCAATTTTGGTTATTAACTTTGATGCACTGAGAGTTGCTTAAAAGTTGGTGAACATCCTTCTGAATAGGTGTGTGATGGTGTTTCCAGAGATGATTGCTGTGTGACTGAAGCAAATAAACAAGGTGATTCTATTCCATACATTTGAGACCTGGGTGGAATATATATATATATATATATATATATATATATATATATATATATATATATATTATCAGATATATATATCTGAAGAAAAGAGTGAGCTTGTGCTCACCAATGGCTCATGCTGAGCTAGTACACTTTCTGCTTGCTCTCTTCTACACCAGGATCCAGGTTCCTCTGCCTTTGAGTGTCAGGCCTCTAGCCTCAATCTGAGGCTGCTTGATGGATTCTTCTTATTTCACAGCATCTGTCTTCTTGAATTAAAAATCCACCTGTTTCCCAGGCTCTGCCGCCTGCTGACAGCCATTGTGGACCTATTTAACCTCTGGCTGTGTAAGATGATTTAACAGATGCCCTCTTATACTGATATATATTTCATTGGTTCTATATCTTTGGAGAAATCTGATTGTTATAAACATATACTTAAAGATGAATTCTCAGCCATAAAACTTCTGGAAAAAATACAAAATTTTTTTTCTTGTTTAGAAAGACACATGAGCATTTTCAAAAGATACATTTGACTTAATTAAAATTTCAATGTTTTTCTCTTTGAAATCACTAGAAAGAAAGTCATAGGGCAAGGCGTAATGGAACACAATTGTAATTAGATTATTTAGAAGCCTGAGGCAGGAGGATCAGGAGTTTGAGTCTAGCCTGGGTCCCTCAACAAGACAGTGTCTCAAAAATCAAATAAAGAAAAGTATGTCATGTAATGAGAGGAAATATTCTCAAAATATGTAAGTAACAAAGTATTTGCTTATAGAATATATAACACTTACAAGTCAAGAACAGGAAGACAGATATAATGATCCAAATATTTGAGCTGGTACTTCACAAAAGATATACAAATAACCAATAGCATATATTAAGAATCCTCAACATCATTATCAATCATAAAAATGCAAAATTAAATCATGAGATGCCATCAAACACATTAGAAAGACCAAATTTCAACATATTTAGAAAAAATAAAACACATAATTTATGACAAGTGTGTGGAGGTGACACTCATAGACTTCTGGAAAGGTTTTAGAGTATTATGTGATATATTTTAAAATGGTACGATGCATATTTATGACTATCACCATATACCCTATACTTAGATATGTAACCATGATAGACACATACATCTACAAACGCTCACATACATAAGTGGTAACTGCAGCTTTATAAGTACCAGTCAACAACTGTAAGTCACACAACGGACTTACAGACAGATGAAGTACATGTCATATATTCAAACACTGAGGTAGCAATTGGTCATAAAAATAGTCAGAATTCTAACCACAGGTCCTCAGAAAGTCTACACCCTCCAAACGCTCACCAACCTAGCAATATTTGTCTCAATTGACCAATAATAATCTCACTCTCCGCTGGAGACTCTGTATCTTTCAGAAGTCAACGAGAACTGGGGATAAAGGAACTCCACCAAAGGGACCTGATATGACTGGGGACACCCAAGCAGGAGACAATCCATGTAGAGCCCAAACACAACCTCTAAGGAATTGGGATGACAAGCAAAACATCTATTCCCACAGCAAGGCAGATAACCTATGGAAGGACAAGGGAGAGAGGCACCAAGGGTGCCCAATATTGTCCAAAACACAAATTTGGAGAACTTTACAAACCTATTAACTAGGGAAAATTTGAATTCACCCACTATGACTCAGGGAAATTTGAGGAAGAGGGGGCGAAAAGAATGTAAGAGTCATGGGGGAGAATAACTAATGCATAAAAGGGAATGTCATCATAGATTCAATGGCATTATCTAATAACCTATGATACTGAGCATATTGTTGTGTTAATATATATAATTGTAAGCCAATAAAAACGTTTAAAAATGAAAAAAATAATTATCAGAATTCATCACAGCATGGATGAATCTAAGGTTCATTTAGCCAAGTGAGAGAGAGAAGCCAGAAAAAAGGAATACATTTCACCTAACTCCATGTACACACAAATTTTAGAGGGTCAAAGAATTGATCAGGAGTCTCTGGATACTGATAGACACAGAGTCTGGAAAGAACGACATGACTTTGAGATGATGAGATTGCCATGATTGATTTTGCAAATGAAGATTCAAAAATGCATCCACCAATCTCATTGCTTGTACATTTCAATGGGTGCTGATTCTTGCACAAAAGGCCTGCAAGAAAATCAGTCTAAAGATAACAGTGTTACTATTACTCTCAGTTGTCTGCCACCAAAGCAACCTTATTATCTGGTTCTTAGTTCTTTCTTTCAGTGAGCATTTGTGGACTCATGGTGAAAAGTTGGTAGGACGCAGATACTCTGATGTACTCCCTCCCTCTCCACGAAAGAGCACCTCTCTGCCCTCTCCAGCTTGTCATCTGCGTGCTCAAAACACTAGACTGCTATTTTATGAGCATACGTGATTGGCATCATGTCAGCCTGCTATGTCTATTTTTGTTTTCATTGCCATATACATACCAATAAGCTAGTCGACATTCCATGGTAAGAGAAAGAAATAAAACCATTTTCAGTTGGTATTGCCATCTCCCTCTTCATTCTCTGTCCTTGTCATTCCCACATCTGTTACATTTATGATTTCCATATTCCCTATTCCTTATTTTTAATGTGTGTCCGTGTGTTCATGCATATGTGAAGGCTTGTGTGGGTGGACATACATACACATTGTCTTTGTGTGGTCAGGAAAAATCTCACATGCCATCTTTAAGAATGTCTTTCACTGTTTTTCAAGACACCTTGCTCACTGACCTGGATCGAGCAACTTAGAATAGACTGGCTGGGCATAATGCCACTGGGGTCCTTCTGTCTCCACCTCTTCAGTCCCTGAAATACAAGCTCTTGATATCATGCCTGGCATTTTTTCTGTGGATTCTTCTCAGACTCTCATACTTACAAGGGAGACACATTACCAACTGAGCCATCTGCCCAGCCCTCTTTGTTCCTTATTCTATAAACCACTTTTACATATGACTATTTTGTATGCTAATCTAGTTAAGTACAATTAATTTGCATGTGGCCAAAGACTTTGTAGAAAATTATGTTGTTAGAATACACACACACACACACACACACACACACACACACACACACACATATCTTGCTGTAGCTCAGGGGCTGACCTGGAATTTACTGTGTAGTCTCAAGGTAGACTCAAACTCACAGAGATTTTCTTACATCTGCCTTCCACAGGCTGGGTTTAAAGGTGTGAACCATCACACCTGGCCAGATATATATTTTTATACTTGTCCTTTATGATAAAACATAGCTGTTGCAGTCAGCTTTCTGGTTGCTGGCAGAAGAAACCCAACCAAAAGCAAGCTAATTTTAGGAAGGGGTTTATTTTGGCTTATGGACTCGAGGGAAAGCTCCATGATGGAAGGGAAAATGATGGTATGAGCAGAGGATGGACATCATCTCCTGGCCAATATCAGATTGACAATAGCAGGACTGTGCCAAACACTGGCAAGGGGAAGGTGACTGTAACCCCCATAAGCCCACCTCCATCAACAATCCTCCAACATCCAAGATTGCCATCTGCTAGGGATCAAACATTTAGAACACATAAATTTATGGGGACACCTGAATCAAACCACCACATTCTGCCACTGGACCCCGATAAACTGATAACCATATATGATGCAAAATGAAATGCAACCAGCCCAACTACAAAATTCCACATTGTTTTTATCAATCTCGATGTTCAAACATCCCCATAATCTAAGATATAATGTCTTTACCTGAGCTCTAGTATCCAAAACAAACAAACAAAACAAAAAAAATCCCATAATGGCACAGAGTAAAATATTCCTACTGCAAAAGATGATATTGGGCATAACAAAGACATATTGAACCAATACAAGATTTAAAACAAGCAAGGCAAACATGAAACTCTAACTCCAAGTTCAACCTTAACCCATGACAGGGTCTCTGGAGTTCCAATTCAGTCCCTCCAGCTAGGCTACTCACAGTCTGGGAAAATTCATCTGATGCTGGCAGCTCTCTGTGGCAGCCATCCCATAGTCCTGGCATTCACTGGGTCTCCACTACAATTCATGGTTGATCCTCATGACTCCATTGAACTTCCACACATGGCTTTCAACAACTCTGCTTCACACTGCCCATGGACATTTCTATAAAACAAAACTGGTTTCACATCCAATGACCAACTTTTTCCTGCACTTGTTATACTAAGTATTACCAAGTGGCTACCAATTTGTCAATCCAGTCGTGTGTTAAAGCCAACTCTAAAAAGCAGGAATCCTCCTTCAGCATGCAGGTCCTTATTCAAAGAATCCTCATTCTTCCTGCTGTCCCAATGCAGATCACCTGGCCCAATCTCAATGGTTGTCATCTGTCAAACAATTGCAGCTGAATGGGCAGTCATTTTGGCCTAAATATCTTCTTTTTTTTTTCTGTGCCATCTCTATCTGCTCAGAAGTTTGCAGGACACAGCCAGGCACAAGACAGCAAGCGTCTCACACAAAATGCTCCTAGACCAGTCCCTACAAAGTTCCCTGTTAACATCATATGACAAACCTCACTGTACATAGTTCTTCTTGAATTCAGGTCTTTCCATCTCTGACCAGATTGGTCCATCAAGCTGTACTTACAGAACTGCAAAGTGTATCTTATACCAAGGTTTCATATCCTTCCACATTCCTTCCGCAAATCAGCTCCAAAAGTCCAAAACCACACAATCCTGTTTCTAACAACAACAATCCCAAACTTTGATACCAATTTAACTGTTGCAGTCAGCTTGGGAAAGAATGGGTTTATTTTGGCTTACAAACTTTAGGGGACGCTCCATAATGGCAGAGAAAACAATGGCATGAGCGGAGGATGAACATCAGCTCCTGGCCCACATCAGGTGGACAAACAGCAGCAATAGGAGAGTGTGCCAAACACTGGCAATGAGAAGCTGGCTATAACACCTATAAGCCTGCCTCTACAACACACCTCCAAAAAGGTTCCAATTCCAAGTTTGCTATCAGCTAGGGATCAAGAATTTAAAACACATCAGTTTAGGGAGGACACCTGAATCAAACCACTCCAAACATATTTTTTTTCAAGTGTCCATTTGTTTTAAATTTTACAGTGAAAAGAAAAGAGCTTGATTGTAAGAGCTGTGGTGGAGGAGACTATCCAGAGGCATGGAACCCCTCAGTAACAACACACTTGGGCCAGGAGAACCGGGCTGAGTACTGGGCTATCCATGGTTCCCTGCTACAAGGACTGATCCAGAGGACCCACGGAGGAGGATATCCAGCTGGTTGGGGATGGGGGTGGGAGAGCATCAGAGAATTGGGGATAACAACTCATTGTTTGCCCACTAAATAATGTAACTTATTATGTACAGTTAAAAAAAAGAAACAAGTGCAAAAAAAGAGTTTTATTTCAATAATTTTAAGTTGCATTTAATTATGAAACCTCTCTTCCTTTCCTTTCACCAAAAATAATTCAATCAATAAAATATTCCATGCCATAGAAGAAAACAGAGACCATGGAATATTTTATAGAAGAAAACAAAAGGTGACTATCACATTCCTGTATTGAATTTTCCACCAGATATTTTAAATATAGGACATTCAAAGTGTTCCGTTTTTCTTCCTTGGTTTTATTTATATCACAGTTACATGTGTTAAAATTTAACTCTGGTTTTCCACAGAGAATTAAATTGCTCATTTTTTTTTGATTACTGAAATTTGTTTTCTCACTTTCAAACATACTTTTTTGTTGTTATCGTTGCTACTTGTTTCAACACTATGACTGGAAGTAATTTTTTTGTGATTACCTGACTTTGTAAGAATAATTAAGTTTAGAATATTCCCTAATACTGTATTTTTTGGATTTCATTGCTGGCTTTACAGTTTTTGAAATTCTTCTCCACAGTGTGAGTTGTCATTTAAACTTTAATTTAAGGCTTGAATTTATAGGTTTTCTCTTTAGCTTCTAACTTTAGCTAGGGTGGTTTCCTAACAGAGTCACAGGAGAAGGGCCTTGGACTTGCAGGGAGCTCTGTTGCCTACTTGCTGGTTGTGACGATGGTGAGTTCTTTAATCAAGCTAAGCCTCTGTGTCCCACATTAGGGGCCTGGATGGAAACACTACTAAGTAGTAGTTTGTTTTATTATTTTTTATTCTTAATGATAGAAATTCTTTCCACCTATCCCAGTGCTGACTCCCTACAATGAGGTTGTCACTCTTTCCGACTGACACCCTTTCCAACTGATCAATTCATAGAAGGATCTTAATCCCTGCCATGCAGTTAACTCCCAATCTTGTGCTGACCTCTGCCATCACGTTATCTAGAGTAGTAGCTGATCTTTGTGCCAACCACAATCTTTTCTTAAACTTTTTATCGACAAATTCCATACATCTAAACAATGTAGTGAGATCATAACCAAACCCTCCAACCACCCTCCTCCTGTTTCTCCTCCTCTACCCCATTCCACTTAATACCTCCTTTTTAAAAAAAAAAAACATTTATTTGAGACTGAGAGAGGGGAGAGAAAAAGAGGAGAGAGAAAAAAAAAAGAGCGAGAAAGAGAAAGAGAGAGAAAGAGAAAGAGAAAGAGAAAGAGAAAGAGAAAGAAAGGAGAGAGAATGACATGCCAGAGCTTCTTGGTAGCTCGATTTACCTGTGTCACTTTGTGCCTCTGGAGAATTGAAGCCAGGCTGTCAGGGTTTGTAAGCAAGAACCCTTAACTGCTGAGCCATCTCTCCAGCCCATCTGAATCCCTTCTTCTTTCTAACTAGGGCCTCTTCTATTTTGGTTTCATCATTTTTTTTTTCTCTTCGTCTATGCATGTCTTATGTAGGTAGGGACAGACATTGTGAGGTTATAAATCTACAGCCACTCTGTGCCTGGAAGACAACATTGCAAGGCAATCCTCCCCTTCTTTTGGCTCCTACTTCCTTTCTGCCACCTCTTCTGCAATGGTCCCTGATGTAGTCAGATTTCTCACTGCTGTGAAGAAAAGAACCCGATCAAAAACAGCTTGTGGAGGATTGGGTTTATTTTGGCTTTCAGACTCAAGGAGAAGCTCCATGATGGCAGGGAAATGACAACATGGGCTGAGGGGGGAACATCACCTCTGCCACAGCACTGCAAACAACACCAGGAAGGCTATAACCCAAATAAACCAGCCCCCCGAAGCACACCTCAGCAAGGTTCCAATTCCAAAAGTGCCATCATCTGGGGATCAAGCATTCAAAAATTATGTTTCTGAGGGACACCTGGATCAAACTACTTTCATCTCTGATCCCTGGAGGGTGCGATAAAAGTGTCTTCTTTAGCGCTTAACACTCCACTGTCTCTTCTTCTCAGCACTTTGGTGAGTTTTGAGTCTTCCCAGTGGTCACTGTCATCTAAAAAGAAAGTTTCATTTACCAGAAATGATAGTAACATTAATATATGGCCATAAATATAAGGTATTTAGAGGGCAAATTGGTAAGCATAATATATCCATTCAGCCAAACAACAGTAATAGTTTCCTGCCTAGGATTTAGGCTTTAGATTAGGTTTACATTCTGAGGCATGAGTTCCCTTCCCTCCTTTGTAGGAGTCCTCAAATTCAGTCACAGTGCACTTGGTTTCCTTCACAATAGACATGCCAACATTTCACCAGTTCATATATTTGGTCAGAATCATAATGGTTTTTCAACAGGGAGGAGGATTCTGGCTCAGCTCCAGCTTGATTTATTAGTGACCTGTGGCCCAAGCATGCGGTGTCTTCAGCAAAAGGGTCTTACCACCTAGTTCTGGTGGGCACCCAAGTGTCTTGAAAAAAAATTATAATGGTTTGGGGAGAATCAAGTGGGCATCAACAACAACTTACTGGAAGATGTCCCACCCCTGGAACTGAAATTGTCTTATAATAATCTTTGGTGTCTGGATACTGTATTATCCACCGCCATAAAGTCCTTTTACTTAACCTCTCTTTATTTTATTTTTTTTCAACCTCTCTTTAAAAAAATACACACACAGACACACACACACACTCTCTCTCTCTCTATCTCTGTCTCTGTCTGTCTGTCTCTCTCTTTTACACACACACAGCCTAATTATAACATCTTTCATTTTAATGACCTCTCTTAGCACCCTGCCCTCTCCTCCATCCCCTCTGACCTCATTTAGGTCATTCCGTGCCCATTATTCTGCCCCTGTGTTCAGTAATATTACCTACCCTCCCCTTAAGACCTTCCTTCTCCTCTTTTCTCCTGGCTCCTTTCTCACTCCCTGGTCTCTCATAATACTGGAGAGTCAGAATCTTCATCCTATCCTTTGGTGTTTTTTTTTTTTTTTTGTCTTTTTTCTGATTATCAATGGCATCTTCCATATTTAACATCCAATATTTAATTTTTATATCATAATTAGCTTTTGTTCTATTTTTTCAAATGATATAAAATTGTTTAAATATTGACAGACTAGTGATTAAAAATGTAAGTTTTTCAATGACTTTTACCTATATTATATGTACTTTTTTAAAATCCTGAGTGGCTAAGATTTTAGTAAATGTCAATATTATATTTTGACAAGAAAGTGCAATAATCTGAAGATGAACATTTGCTCTATTTTGTAAAGATATACTTTCTGAGATAATTTCCTTACTTGTTTTAATATCATGTGTCATTGTTGTTAACTGTATGCTATAACCTGCACTCAAGTTTCTAGACTATTGTAAAAATTTAATTAGAAAATTGATAACAATTCAACAAAATATCTAAGTTAATATGTATATCCATGTTATATCATATTTATTAATATATTTCTGTAGTTATTACCTTATAAAGCATTAGCAGTTTACATATAGGAATTACTTGAATCATTAAAGAGGCAAAAGGGTATAACCTGTTATATTTTAATAAAATAAATTTTTAAAA
>PVHP010007095.1:0-58046 GCA_004024765.1 Zapus hudsonius
TCCCTAGAATCTCTTACTAACAGGATTAACCACTGGGAAAACAGAACCTCAGACATGGAAGACAAAACAGAGGAGAATTCAAGAGAAATCAGAAACTTGACAAAATTCAAAAGAGCAAGTGAACAAGACTCAAGGGAAATGTGGGATACCATAAAAAGACCTAATCTCAGGATCATGGGGATCCCAGAAGGAGAAGAAATCCAAGCTGGGGGCATAGAAAATATTTTCAACAAAATTATTCAAGAAAACTTTGCACATTTGGCAAGAAATAGCCCCGTACTTCTAAAAGAGATACGGAGGACCCCAAACAAATTGAACCAAAGGAGGAACACCCCAAGACATATCTTAGTTACAATGCCAAACATTGAGGATAAAGAGAGAGTCCTTAGAGCAACGAGAGAAAGGAAAATCACTTATAAAGGAAAACCCATCAGAGTCACCTCAGACTTCTCCAGAGAAACCTTAAAAGCCAGGAGAGCTTGGAACAAAGCAATCCTAGGCCTAAAGAAGTACAGATTCCAACCTAGACTACTGTACCCAGTTATCCATCATAATAGATGGAGAAATGAAAGTATTCCATGAAATTAACCAGCTCTACAATTACTTGAACAGAAAGCCAAACCTTCAGAAGATACTTCACGAGATATCCCATGTAGATGAGACAAACATTCGACCTCAGCAAAGGAACAGAGAACAAGCAAGGTAACACCAAAGAGATAATAACAGCTCAGATACCAACCTCCATATTCTCTCCAACATGGCAGGGTTTAAAACATACCTCACAGTTATAACTTTGAATGTAAATGGACTCGACTCTCCTATAAAAAGACACAGGATTTCAGGTTGGATCAGGAAAATGGAACCTTCCATCTGTTGCCTTCAAGAAACACCTTATCGCTAAAGACAGCAACCTACTGAGAGTAAAAGGGTGGAAAACAATTTTCCAGGCATGTGGGAATAATAAAAAAGCGGGTGTAGCTACTCTAATATCTGACAAAATAGACTTTAAACCGACAGCAATAAAAAAGGATGATGATGGCCACTTCCTACTCAAGGGAACGATACAACAAGAAGAAATCACTATAGTAAATATGTATGTACCAAATGCAAGGGCCCCTCAGTTCATTAATCATAAATTACTCAAAAGCAAAGCAGATATAGATGTCAACACCATCATAGTAGGAGACTTAACACTCCACTGTCATCAAAAGACAAGTAGGGCAAAAAGTTGCTAAATAGCACCATAGACAAACTAGGGATAACAGACATTTACAGAACATTCCATCCCAAGGACACAGATTACACATTCTTCTCAGCACCACATGGAACCTTTTCCAAAATTGACCACGTACTGGGCCATAAATCATCCCTCAACAAATTCAGAAAGATCAATGTAATCCCTTGCATCATATTGGACCACAACACATTAAAGCTAGAAATTAACAATGGAAGAGGAGCCAAAAATTACAATAGATATTGGCAACTGAACAACTCACTCCTGAAAAATGAATGGGTCAAACAAGAAATCAGACAGGAAATCTGGAATTTCCTAGAGACAAATGATAATGAGGATACAACATTTCAGAATTTATGGGACACATGAAGGCAGTCCTCGGGGTGAAATTCATTGCACTAAATGCCTTCATAATGAAGACAGAGAGGTCTCAAATCCACCAGCTATCCTCCCACCTAAGGTCATTAGAACAGATGTAAGGAAATAATTAAGATCAGAGCTGAGATTAATGACTTCGAAACGAAGAAAACGATCGAAAATATAGACAAATGAAAGAGTTGGTTCTTTGAAAAAGTCAGTAAGATTGACAAGCCCCTGGCCAACTTAATCAAATGAAAAACTGAGAAGGCCCAAATTAACAAAATAAAAAATGAAAAGGGTGAGATCACAACAGATCCTGAAGAGATTGGATGTATCATTAGGTCATACTTCCAAAACCTCTACGCTACAAAATTAGAGAACCTGGAAGAAATGGATAAATTCCTGGACACCTACCAACTTCCAAAGCTCAGACCAGAGCAGATAAAGACCCTAAACAATCTGATAACAATCACAGAGATTGAATCAGTAATCAAGAACCTCCCGAAACGGAAAAGCCCAGGTCCAGATGGTTTCTCAGCTGAATTCTACTAAACCTTCATCATAGAACTGAAACCTCTCTTTTTGAAGCTTGTCAGGGACATAGAAAAAAAGGGTAGGCTCCCAAACTCCTTTTATGAAGCTACCATCGCCCTAATTCCCAAACCAGGCAAGGATGTAACAAAGAAAACTACAGGCCCATATCCCTGATGAACTTGGATGCAAAAATCCTAAACAAAGTCCTAGCAAACCGAATACAAACCCATATCAAGTCTATAATTCACCCTGACCAAGTCAGCTTCATCCCAGGGATGCAGGGATGGTTCAACATTCGCAAATCGATAAATATAATTCACCACATTAACAAACTCAATCGCAAAAACCACATGGTCATCTCAATTGATGCTGAGAAGGCTTTTGACAAAATTCAACACCACTTCATGTTCAAAACCCTGGAAAGAATAGGCATAGATGGCCTATACCTCAACATGATAAAGTCAATATACAGATCTCCTAAAGCACAAATAATCCTCAATGGGGAATGACTCAAGGAGTTCTCGCTTAACTCAGGAACAAGACAGGGGTGTCCACTCTCACCACTGCTCTTTAACATAGTGCTTGAAGTTCTAGCCCAAAAAATAAGACAGGAGAATAGCATAAAAGGGATACAAATCAAAAAGAAAGAAGTCAAACTATCCCTCTTTGCAGATGATATGATCTTATATATATTAGACCCAAAGAAAAGTATCAGTAAACTCCTGAAGGTGATCAATGCCTTCAGCAGAGTGGCAGGATACAAAATTAATACACAAAAATCAGTAGCCTTTCTATATACAGAAGACAAACATTTGGAAAAAGACATCAGAGAAACTGTCCCATTCTCTATAACCTCAAAGAAAATCAAATACCTTGGAATATCACTAACCAAGGAAGTGAAAGACTTATATAAGGAAAATATTGAAACACTCAAGAGGGAAAAAGAGGAGGATGTGACAAGATGGAAAGACATTCCATGCTCGTGGATAGGGCGACTCAATATAGTAAAAATGGCAATCCTGCCAAAAGCAATCTACAGATTCAACACAATCCCAATAAAAATCCCAATCTCCTTCACAGGCATAGAAAAAATTATCTCAAAATTTATTTGGAAGGGTAAGAGACCTCGAATAGCCAAAACTATTCTGAGCATAAAAAATTACGCATGAGGTATCACCATACCTGACTTTAAAACATACTACAATGCCATAGTAACTAAAACAGAATGGTATTGGCAGAAAAACAGTCTGACCAGTGGAATAGAATTGAAGACCCAGCTTTCAATGCAAGTAACTTCAGCAACTTAGTCTTCAAAAAGGGTGCTAACAATATATGCTGGGCTAAAGATAGCATCTTCAACAAATGGTGCTGGACAAATTGGATAAACGTGTAAAAAATGAAAATAGACCCACTCCTTTCACAATGCACAAAGATCAACTCCAAATGAATCAAAGACCTCAATATTAACCATACAACTCTAAACACCATGCAGGAAAAAATAGGAGGAACCCTACAGGAGATAGGAGTAGGGAATAAATTCCTGAGCAAATCTCCGGTAGCCTAGGAAGTGCAACAATCACTTAACCAATGGGACCTGATCAGGCTCAAAAGCTTCTGTGCAGACAAAAACACCATTCTCAGAGTCAATAGACCCCCTTCAGACTGGGAGATGATTTTTGCCAGCCATAACTCAGACAGAGGCCTAATTTCTAGAACCTACAGAGAACTCAACAAAATACATAATAAAATCTCAAACAGCCCCCTCACAAAATGGGGCACTGATCTCAATAGAGAATTCACAGAGGAAGAAACACAAATGGCCTTTTCTCACCCGAGAAAGTGCTCAGCATCCTTAGGCATCAGGGAAATGCAAATCAAAACCACAATGAGATACCACCTTTCCCCAGTCAGAATGGCAATCATAAAGAAAACCAACAACAATCGTTGCTGGCAAGGATGTGGGAAAAAAGGAACCGTCATTCACTGCTGGTGGGATTGCAAACTTGTTCAACCACTATGGAAAGCAGTGTGGAGACTCCTCAACAGAATGGACATAGAACTACCAATGGACCCAGCTATCCCTCTACTAGGCATCTATCCACAAGATGTCACATCTTGTCGCAGAAACATTTGTACAACTATATTTATAGCAGCTCAATTCATAATAGCCAAGAATTGGAATCAACCCAAATACCCATCCATGGAGGAATGGACAGCGAAACTGTGGTATATTTACACGATGGAATTCTACTCAGCTGAAAGGAAAAATGACATACCGAAATTTAGGAAAAAATGGTCTGACTTCGAGCAGATCTACTAAGCGAACACTCAAAAGAACAGAGAATCGAACGCCGCATATTTTCCCTCATATGCGGTCCTTAACCAGGCTAAACGTCAACTCTACGCTGACTAGTAGAAAGAAGTGAGAGGTTATGAATGAGGGGTAAGGGATGGGGGGAGGGGAATGGCTCAAGCACGAGGCTAAACCCAATTAGGTTCAAAAACATAAAATCCTCACAAGCATACTGTAACCTATTGTGCAAGTAGTGGGCGTTGACTGGCAAGAGGGGCCATGAGTGGTAGGGGAGAGAGTCTAAGCCTGTGAAAAATTCATAAGTCTGACAACCCCTGGTCCCAGCCACCGGTTCCTTCCCTCACTGAGCTGTTGACCAAAGTGACCCATGAGGTTCCAAAAACAAGACAGAATTCTGTCAAAGCTCTTCAGTGCCCTCCCCAGGCCTGAGGCCAAACTCTGTTGCCAAAGAAACCACAGAATGCCATCGATCAGCATTGAGAGACCCTTCAAGGTCCAGAATGGTAACCAGCCCCCAGATGGCAGTTAGTGCAGTGCTGGAAGGCACTGCACAAGCTGCCATGGGAAGCTGATCAACAACAGCTGGAGTAAACAGAGACCACTGGCATGGAACACAGTCTGCGACCATGAGTAAGCTGACCACACCTCCTACTGGGAGAGGATAGCGAACCAAGAAAGGAGCACTCGTGCAATGGAGAAACCTGGGCCTGGGGGAGACAATCAAGAGCTTTTAGATTCGGCCAAATATTCCACTCAGTGAGGGGGAACCCTTGATTGGAACTGGGGATTCAGGGCGATATGCACCGGATCCCGTACTCTTGGGCTCCCAAGAAAAGATGCACTATGCGAGTGACTGATGGGGAGGCTACGAAAAATAGAATCTAGGTAATCCAGTATGGTGTATATTTGTTAACCTATACTGATCTCACTCTCTGATGGAGATTGTGTTTGTATTTTTCAGGATGCAGCGAGAAAGCTGTGGCCCATCTAACCCTACCAACCAACCGTAGGCAGATAGCTGAGACCCTGGCAAGAGAGGAGCCACCATAGTCATATGTGGAGAATCCATATGGAACCCTGCAGAGAATGATGGGACAAACAAGGGACACACACACACACACACACACACACACACACACACACACACACACAGTCACAGCCATTCATGCATCACAGGATAAGCCAGGGTGACAGAAACCAACAAATTTTGACACAAAGCCCCCTAAGGTTACAACATTAAAGCAGCCTTAATACTCACCCACCACGACTCAGGGAACTGAGTGGAAGAGGGGGCGGAAAGATTATGAGAGCTGTGGTGGGGGAGACTATCCAGAGGCATGGCACCCCTCAGTAACAATATACTTGGGCCAGGAGAACTGGGCTGAGTACTAGGCTATCCATGGTCCCCTGCCACAAGGTCTGATCCAGACGACCCATGGAAGAGGATATCCAGCTGATTGGGGATGGGGGGGCATTGGGGAATTGGGGATAACAACTCATTGTTTGCCCACTAAATAATGTAATTCATTATGGACAATAAATACATATATATATAATTCAGTCTATAAAGGATATAAATTGACATTTCTCCAAGGAAGCCATATCATGATGCTCAGTGACAGTAGTTATTAGGGGGGTATTGCACCCACCTCTAATCAGAGCGTGCATGCGCGATCCCCAGCACTGCCAGAGCTCAAGTGGAAGCTCTGAAGGATGTGAGGAAACGAACGTGTACACTGGTGTTGGGATGGTGTTGCGGTCAGCTTTCTAGTTGCTGCGCAGAAAGAATCCAAACAAAAGTGGCTTGTAGAGGAATGGGTTTATTTGGCTTACAGACTCGAGGGGAGACTCCATTCTGGCAGGGAAAACGATGGCATGAGCAGAGGGCTGGACATCACCTCTGCCACAGCACTGCAAACAGCGGCAGGAAGGTGTGCCAAACACTGGCAAGGGTAAGCCTGCCCCCAACAACAACAGCTTCATTGAGGTTGTAAAACCCAAACTGCCATCAGCTGAGGATGGATCTATCAGAACACATTCATTTGTTTGTGGGGGACACCTGGATCAAACCATGACAGATGGTTTTAGGAAACAGTTTGCTCCTGGTCTAGCGATCAAGCGCATCTACAACAAACGCTACAGTAAAAACGGAATTTTATGCTTTAATATGGCATATGAACTTTTCCTTCGTTTTTTTCCCCATAGTCCACCAGAGACTTGTATTAGTGGCTCAAAATTTCCCTCTTTCGAATGTTCCCTTTTAAGAAGGGAAGACCCTGATCTTGGCTTTGCTGTCAGTGGGAAATGCAGTGACGAGGTGGGAGGGGCGTGTGCATTCAGTGCTCTTTGAAGGAGGCATGTTTATCACAGCAGACGGGGTTCTCTGCCCAGTTCATTCAGCTGCATTCCGTAGTTTTGGGGGTCTCCTTGTATGTCAAGCATCAGGGAAGAGGTGGTTGGTAGTTCCTATCAAGGGGAAGAAATGACAGACTGTTAATACTGTACATGGTGTCCTGAAGAATCTGGGAAGTCTACTTGAGATCTGGTGGCTTTCTTCGAACTGCCATTTCATATCCTGCATTATCCTCAGCTTCCCATTGCCTGTGACTTAAGGGAGGATAAATTCTGGAGCTCAGCTGAGCAAATCTGGGTAACTCCCTCTTCCCTGGAGTCTAGGTGGCTGAGTTAGGTTTTCCAGGGAGCTACAGGTCTGCTAGGGGCAAGCGATCTTTGTAACTGTCAAGAAACAGACTTTCAATAAATAAAATAATTCAATGATTGAATTAGCTTTTTATTTGAGATTCAGGACATTTAAAATGAAATGAATTCATTTAAGATGAAGCGGTGTTGGGTCTGGTGAGCTAACAGGAGCAAGGACATGCATCATTCCTCAAGCAGACAGGCTATCTCCAGGCCCTGCTCCTTGTGGACGGTAAGAGCAGAGACTTGAAGCTGGCCTGTCTGTCTGTGTCTCCCAATGACTCAGGCTCAGTAATGTGGTTTTTTGGTGACCAAAATGTCAGCACAAGTGGCTTCATGTCGATTGATCTGTGGCTGGGGACCAGATTCCAAATCAAGAACTTGGGGAGTCTTCCATTAACAGACATTTTACATTCTTCTCAAAAGACTATTTCCTTGTCGGAAGAGGCATTGAGGAAATTAAAGTGTTTTCGAAGATAATAAATTCATTGTATGGATGGTTCAGAGAGCCTGTTTAATTTGCAGGTTTCCTTCAGAGAGATTCCAGTAGATTTGTGCAAAGGCTTTGAAAAGGCCATTGTTTTTAACCAAAGTGAGGTCTGAAGATACAGGTACCTGGATGTGACTTTGAAGACAAGCACTCAGAGGTCACTGATGCACGCTCTGGACCCAGATAGCGGACCAGTCAACTGCTTAAGCTCTCTCTTGGCCTTCTCTGATGACTCCTGCCCTCCTTGTGGACCCTTCACTGCATAGACGAGGCACATTCCAGAACCATCTGGTTCAACATGAGGTCTCCACTTTGATGGACATTTTTTTCATTTGGAAGAAGCCATCTTTAGAATGACTTCATCTAAAAGGGTCCTTCTGACAATATTTCTGAGATCAACACAGTGGTTCTCTATATCTTGCAGGCCACCTTCTTTGTAGATAATTTTTTTGTTTTGAGACAGGGTCTTTCTTTGTAGCCCAGGCTGCCCTTGAACTCTGTCTTCTTGCCTTTGCCTCCTGAGTGCTGGGATTACAGGCATGCAGTGAACACCCAGATAAAGGCTTGATTCCAGGCATTTTGAGATGGCAGACTTCATCTGTTTCTCTTCTGTTAAGAATAGAGGTTCTTGGAGAGGCTCATTCAAGGGCGGTCTAATGGTTGTAGAACACTTTCAAAGTAGATTTTGGATCAAGTCCTTTATTCAAGATGTACTTTATTTTCTCACCTGGTGGCTCATCTCTTTATACGTGGTATGGTGCTGGAGTATTTACACTTTGTCTTTGAACAAAATTCATTTGGATGAAGTTCAATTAATCAAATTTTGTGTTGTGTAAGAAATATTTACCTAATCCAAGATCACTAAGACTTTCTATTTTTCTATGTATTTCCTAGTTTTATTTGAGGTTTACAGCTCAACCTGTTAGTATATGTATATATGGATGAGGTAGGATCTAGTTTTTTTTAAAATTTATTTGTGAGAAAGTATGAGAGTGAGTATGGATGTGCCAGGGCCTCTTACCACTATAAACAAACTCTAGACACATGTTCCAGTTTGTGCATCTGGCTTTATATGGGTAATGGAGTCAAACCCAGGTTGTCAGCTTTGCCAGCAAGTGCCTTTAACTACTGAGCAATCTCTCCAGCCCTTTTTCATAAATAGGACGCTATTTCTTCTAGCCCCATTTGTTCAGAAGACTATCCTTTCTTTAAATCAATACCATTGTAAGAAATCACTAGCCTACTGTGTGTCAACCTCTGCCTGGAGTTTTGTGATCTTTGATTTAGTCAAGTGCAGAGGTCCCTCTGAGATTGTTTCTTTGGGAATATTATAGGAATAGGAGAGCACTGCTGTTACCTGTGGGTGTGTTTCAAGATATGACACAAAGGGAAATTTTATGTTTAAATTTTTTTTAAGAGACTGGCTTGCCTATCTTCCTCCCACCCTGTGCTGAGAGAACTCAAGACCTCTTACATGGCCAGGTATGTGTTCTAGCCCCTGAGTTACACCCCCATAAGAAGGGAGCATTAATAAAATGAGGACAGCCAGGCCTGGTGGCTCATGCCTTTAATCCCAGCTGAGGTAGAAGGATTGCTGTGAGTTTAAAACCAGTCTAGCTAGAGACCCTACCTCAGGGGGAAAACGTGTATCAGGTTTTGAAATAATAACCATAACCCCTGTCCACTATGATTAATATCAAGAGTGGTGTAAGTCTGTACTTAAGCAGGTGGTGTTGTAGTAACTTTCTTGTTGCTGGCACAAAACAAATTTGACCAGAGCAGCTTATGGGAGGGTTAAATTCATCATGGAAGGCAGAAAGCAAGCTGGCTCTGGCAAGGAGCTGGGCTCAAACATCCCAGAGACACACACCTCCTATAGCAAGGCTCCACCTCTCAAGTTGTCATTCGCTGGGATTGCATGAGGCTTAATCATAAACCACGAGGCTACTGGGGGACAGTTCCCATTCAAACTATCAGCTGGGATGACAGGCACACACCCTATGCCACAGTATGCAGTGCTGGGGATCCAAACGCAGGCCTTCATGCATGCTAGGTGAGCACTCAACCACCCGAGTTACAGTCTCAGTCCTTCACTGCAAAGTCTTGGTCTTCCTCCCTCAGCCTCCCTAGTGCTGTCCCATGACACCTGTGATCTCAGAACTTAGAAGGCTGAGGCAAGAAAATCTCAGGTCCAGATGGACAGAGCTAGATCCTGTCTCAAGTCAGCACCATCACCCCCCTCAGAAAACACTGAGTTGTCCAGCATGTCTTATTTAAGAAAAAAAATTCTTTAGTCATGCCATCCTGTACAAACACACTTGGGTAGAACCATCAGCATAACTTTAAAAAGAATAGCACTAAACAATTTAGTGTGCTTTACCTGGAAACAGGGTACTAGAATATTTCACACAGAAATAAACACTCCATCGGTTCTTTTAATTGACAACTTTCATGTAGATAATATAACATGATCATAATCCCCTCCCAAGTACCCCTCCACTTCTTTCCAACTAGACTCTTTTAATGGCATCATTTCCCCCTATTATGCAGGTCTTGTCTACGTAGGTAGTGCCAGCTCATGAATATCAAGGCCCAGTGTTTCTTAAAAAGCCAAGTCTGTATCTACAGGGTGTTTCCAAGATCCTGTGGTCTTGGCTGGAGTTTATTGGTCTTAACAACTGGTGCATTTCTCAGACCCTTCTGTTGAGTTGCATTGATGACTTATAAAACATGCTGGAGTGCTGGCATGCACAAAGCCTGTGTCCAATCCTCAGCACCACATAATCTGACCAGGTTGGGGTCCACGTCTGTAATTCCAACACTCAGTAGAGGCAGGAGGATCAGAAATTCAAGGCCATTCTTGGCTACATCATGAGTTCAAGAACAGCCTCAGTTACATGAGACCTTGTCTTAAAAAAATGTAGTTAGGGAAAGCTATAAAAAGTTTTTCTGTATGGTGGAGAATAAAGCTAGTGAACTCTAAGACAATCAAGCAGAATTAGTAAACTCTAACTTGAACTCAGACTTGAAGCAAGTCTGCCACTGCTGGGCATGATGAGTAGACAGGTATGTATTTTTTTTTAAAGTATTTATTTGTAAAAAGAGAAAAGGGAGAGGGAGAGAGGGAAGGGGAGAGACAGACAGACAGACACACACACAGATATTAAGTGTGAATGGGCGTGCCAGGGCCTGCTGCCACTGCAAATAACTCCAGATGCATGTACTACTTTGTGCATCTGGCTTTTAGTAGGTACTGGGGAATTGAACCCAAGGCCAGCAGGCTTTGCAAGCAAGTGCTTTTAACTGTTAAGTCCTCTCCAGCCCCCAGGCTTAAAATGTTTAAAAAACACAGAAACACTTTAATTATGTAGGAAAGTTTTATTTGATAAATACAATTTCATAAACTTTAAAAAATTACCTAGAGCTGTAACAATAAGTACACTAGTCACTGACAATGCAGAGAATTGTAAAAGGATCACATTAGACAGCCACAGTGTCTGAGGTCCAAAATGTTAAGTATTGCCATACAGTTTCCAGCTACTTCCTCATGAAAACCCACCACCACTACTGCAGATCATTCGGTCTATGGAGGAACATCATTCGAGTTATTTCACACTGAATAGCACTTTAGTCAGGTTTGTTTTTGTCAAAGCAGATGACTTACTTTTAGAAATAAGAACGTGGACAAAGCGTTGCCAAAATGAACACAACATGGAACTCTTTGGTCAGTGTTGCTCATACCTGCTTATATCCTATTCCAACTTGATTCTGACAGGAAAAACACAAACCTGGGAAGCCTGACCCTCATCTTTCCCAGGCTCCAAGAGATCTGCAGAGTAGCTCACTCTCTATTCTTGAGTTTTCAGTAGCCTCAACTCCTATTATGAGTCTTCGACTTTTCAAAAAAAAAAAATTCAATCCCAGAATCTTCTGCAGCAGACATAGCCTCCATCCTGAATTAACAACAAGGCTAAGTGCAGGCGACCTAACTGGGTGATTTGTCCTGGTTTCATCTCTTCAGGAGAGCACCAAGGTCAGGGGACAACTCTGGAATCTTTTCTACATCTCTGTGCTCCAAATTCAAGGAGCAGGTAGACAATGCATCACCTTACCGATTCTCCCTCTTTCCTCAACCCACAGCCATGCAGTGCTCCCAGGCCCACTCCACTTCTTTAGGGTGAGCCTGAACTCTTAACTAGCCACCCACAGCTGCCGATGGGCAACTGTGGAAACTACCTTGGTGCTTGCCATTATCTTCAGTGCCACGGCCTTCAGATGCAGCGGAGCAAACCAGATGGGCAAACATCTGAGAACACTGGATAGCCAGCAATGACACATTAGCATTTTACCTGGTTTTGGCAAAGAGAAATTGGTCATCAATGTTGTACTTTCCAAAGAATTTGAAAGAATTACACAGCAGAATTTTTTCTAGGATTACTGCTTTTGTAATGAAGTTTCATTATATGAATATCGGTGTTAGAAAACTGTAGAAGGGCTGGAGGGGTTGCTCAGCAGTTAAGAGTACTTCCCATGCAAGCACGATGACCTTAGAGACCCTTGAGTTCGACTTCCAGGATCCACATAAACAGCTGGGCATGGCTATGCATCTGAAACCCCAGTCCTGTAGCAGACTCAAGACTTTCCAGAACTCATGGGAAAAATGGCAAGCTCTGGGATCAAGAAGACTCCAGCTCAAGAAAGAACTGGCAGAAGAGTGATGGGTTACCTGATGTTCCCTTCTGGCCACCGCAGGTTCTCCCTTACAGGTGAGAATATGGAGGGCTGTGTGGGCACATACGTGTGCATACACCGCATCATCCTCCCTCACAAAAGAAAACTACAGGTTTGCTGACTGTGTTACTTTCTTAAACAAATACAAAAAAGCTCTGTTCTTAAAACTACGAGACATTTCCTTTAAAAATAGAAGCCCATTTTGAGCCACAAAATTGAACAGGCATTTCTGTGGATGCCATTATTTATCTCTTGTAGTGCTGGGATGGGATCTAGGTCCTTGCACATGCTAGACAAGTACTCTGACCACTGAGCTATACCCAGCTCTATTTATTCAAAAATAGTTTTGTGAAACAAAAGGGAGGACTGTGAGTATAGGTTCAAGTTGGTAATAGAGTGCCTCCTAAGCATGCATGAGGCAGTGTGATCCTCAGCATCACTAAAAAAATCTGAACTACAAATGGGGAGTGCCTCGGCACCGTCAGCCCACCCTGGGCCCCATGCAGGCCAGTGGACCTCATGTCTCGCTGCTGCTGATTCTGTAGTTCTTTGTCAACAGTCAGCTTATTTGATAGCACATAACCACAGCAAGGCAGATATATAGCAGGCCTACTGAATGTCACTGTATTAGAGGTATGCCTTAGAAGACATTTTAAGAGGTCATAAAATCATCCTTCTCTCAACAGGTCTACTGAATATGCCTGCAATATTTCATTTCTGAAATATAAATAGGTGAGTGCAGTTACTTGTATTATCTTGTTAAGGTATTTCCAGAGTCCTAGGTCTTCCTAAACCTAACCCTGGAATATCTAAATTAAAGACTGGTTATGAAAATAATATTTAGCCTAAAATAGATAACTTAATATCCTTACTTCAAGACAAGTAAATAGCTTACGTGTAGAGAGAGGCAGTCTTAATTCTCACTATGCTAGTCTTCCCTACTCCCACAAGGTGGAAACTGCTCATGAAATGGGAAAGGAAGGGAGAGGTGTACAATCCATCTTCAGATGGATTCCTGTATTATTCAGGGAGCATCTGGCCCAAACCTCACCCAACCACTGTCTTAGAATCTCAAAAGTTAAATGCATATATATAGTGTAATATATATATATTCAAATAATTAGAACTAGGTAGTTCTTAAACTAATAATCACTTGCAAATCCTGACATTACTTTCACACAAAACAAATGACAACACTGAATCTACAAGATAAATTTCAGAAGGAAATTAAGTTTTGAGGTATAATGAATTAATCAGACTAAAAAGTGCCTGATTAATCAATCACCTTTAGCATTTTAGCTTATGGCTGATAAATTCATTTTTTTACAGATAAAAACTGAGCATTTTAGCTTTGCTTCATTTATGCTCCATAGCCAAACCTGAAGACATACCTTACAATGGGACTCTAGGCAGAATTTGCTTTATTGTAGCAATTTGCTTTAACTTAAATAACATACATTAACCTACAAATAACAAGATTCTTAACTGAAATCTTTATTCTAAAGGCAAGCTTATAGAAAGTCAAGGGTAATTTAAAGTTGGCCACAGATAGATGCACTCATCTTTCTATTGAATTATTACTCAAGTTTTGGTGTATAATTTGGTATGTAATTAAAAGTATCTGCAATGTTTAAATACTGTCCAAACTTGTTTTATTGATACAGTTAACTTTACAACATTGTCATAAAATAACTATAAGTAAACAGAGTCTTTGGATAAAGAGAGAGAGAGAGAGAGAGAGAGAGAGAGAGAGAGAGAGAGAGAGAGAGAGAGAGAGAGAGAGAGAGAAAGGAAATTTAAATATGCTAGCCAGGATGAAGCAGGCAAAAATCCAATAATAAAGACATTTTATTAATATGATAATGGTATCTCATTTACCCACCATAGGTTCTTCATATTTGGTCACAAAAATATTAGTAAACATCAGTCTGAAGTCTGGTGAATTGCCCTGACCCCTGATTCATACATGAGATGTGACAACACCCTCTGCACTTACATGGCAAATTCACTGTGGAGTTACAGTATTGTGAGGGAACTTTGCTGCTGGTATAAACTAGGACCAATACTGCAGTCAATAATGGTTGGAAATGCACTCTCTTGATTTTCTCTTTGAACTTAAAAAGGACTAATGAATTAACAACACAGGTCACTGAGGGACCAAATTCCTTAATATTCACATTAACTTTTCCCATGAAAAGCTTCAAATATAACTCTAATAAAAAAATAAACTGGACGTGGTGGCGCACGCCTTTAATCCCAGCACTCGGGAGGCAGAGGTAGGAGGATCGCCGTGAGTTCGAGGCCAGCCTGAGATTACAGAGTGAATTCCAGGTCAGCCTGGGCTAGAGCGAGACCCTACCTTGAAAAACCAAGAGTTCTCAAGGCAAATGGTCAACATAATTTACAGAAACAGATTATTTATTCATTTTATGTGGGTGCTAAGGAATTGAACTTGAGTGGCTGCTGGACCTCTCAGGCACTCATGCTTAAGTGGCAAGCTCTCTTACTGAAAGATTTAAATAGAAGAGTCACTAACCACACTAATCCTAAAAAAATACACATGACTAAGAGTTATTTATTTTTCTATCTTGATACTAAAAATATAGGGCCTCAGCAATAGGCTGAATGCCATTACGAGTCCCACTGGTAAAAGGGCAACCCAGAAAAAAAGACTGAAAATATCTCTGTATTCAAATTTTATGTTTAGATTCAAATTAAGGAAAAAGAAGGGTACATGTACATGTCTTCTGTCTGCCCAACCTTGTAACTGAGTGGGCATGAACTACTCCAGAGATATCAGAAAATCATCTCAGAGCTAGTATGGCCATTATAGGATGATCACCCTGAATGTGAGGAAAGGGGAGCTTCCTCCACAAACCACTACTGCCTTTAACAAGTAGATGAGTCCATTGTAGAGAGTGTCAAGATGCTCCTGTCGTTGGTATAGAAAGGATCCGATGCACTCCAAGATCTAAAGCAACAACAAGAGAAAAGTTTGGCTCACCAAGACCTATGTTTTAAATGAGAAAAGAATTGACTCTAAAATTTAGGACCAAAATGCAATCTGAGTCTTAAAATAATCACTGATTATTTCCAAATGATAAAGAGAAGTTATTCAGATTAGCTGTGAATGCCCACTCTATAGAAAATCTTAGGGAAAATTATTCTATAGTCATCATATACAAATTTTAGACAAAATTCAGACATTCATTAGTATACAAAGTTTCTATATGCAGTAAAGCATGAGATGCTCTTAACAGATTAATTCAGTGAGAAGTCTGCTATGAAAGAATATATGCAGTCACTGTTACTGAAAAGCGACGACCTTGCATTTTGACACCATGGGAAAAAAATTCCCACTTACAAAAGCCTTGGAACAAAAAATAGTAGAATTTGATATCACTGGTCACTTATTTTCAGCTATAAATTCTACTGTAAAGATTTCACTTTAATTAAGCCTGAATGTTGTAAACAGTTTTCTCAAAAGGAATCAAAGACACTTGCAGGGCACTGGCATTTTCACTCAACTAAGAAAAAAATGATCTTTGCTGGCCTGGAAAAATTAACTTCCACTTGAGTGATTAAATCAAGGTTTTTAAGCAAGCCAATACATGATACTTTATTTGCTTGAGTTAATTTAAACTAAAATAATCTGACACCAAAGCAGCCTGCTATGCTAAAATCTATCTTCGCCCAAGGACAGTGTCAGGACTACCAAGTGAAAGGTATCTTTTTTTTTTTTTTTAAATAAATAACTATAAGAAGTTAGCAATAACCACATTTTATGTTAGTTTTGTCAGGGTTTCCACTTTCCCTAAACAGTTGAGGTTGAAATTGTCCCAATTCCCTTTTATCAAATCTTTTTCTGAGTGACTGAAATTTTACAGTTGGGCACCAGAAAACAAGCATCTGCTATGCCAGTCTTCTAATTGCATTGCTTCCAGAAAAGCTTTTACAACTCCTACCTTAATTTCAGGGAGATCTCCAGCACCTATAACTATGTTTAAGCCCCAACTATTTGGAGTTGTGTCCAACCCAATCTGCAAATATTAGTTTGTTCCTCTTTCCAACTACTGCTTACACAAAAAATTTAATTAGGTAAGGTAGTCTTTATATTTTTCTTTTCTAAACATATATATGCATTCATGTTAAATATATTTTTTGCCAGCATAGTATTAAACACCTGCAATACATATTAAGTTCTCCCTTCATATCCATCAGTATTGAGGATTGGACCCAAGGCTTTGCACATGTGAAATAAGTACTCTACCACTGAAGTATATCTTTAGCCTTTTTAAAGTTTTGAGACAAGATCACACCAAATTAACTAGGTAGGCCTTGGAATTGCAATCCTGCTCATCCTACCAAATTCTGAATTACAGGTGTAATAAGCTGGCTTGTTTTTTATTTTGAATCAGGGTTTCAATAAGTTACTCGGGCTGGCCTTAAACTTGAGATCCTCCTGCCTCAGCTCCCCATGTAGCTAGGATTACAGGTGGGTAACTGGCTAATTTCTTTCTATTTACACAGTCATTTGGGATAAAGTAACTAGCAGTAAAATATACACAGAACATCAGTCATTGCTGAACAATAGCTTCTTTGAGTAGAACATGGCATATCCCTTACATAGCACCATAAGGCTCCCTTGGAAACTGAGCTTGCAATATTGCTTGCCCCTTTGACAACATCAACCAATACAACATAAGTAAAATTTGGTAAGAATTTAACAGGCAGGGAACTGTGCCATATGAAAGGACTGCTTGTATTTCTCAGTCATGTCCAGTACTGTTATGTTTAACATGCTGATGGCTTGAGTAGCCTAGGGCTTCTAAATCTTGGATGGAAGAGCTCAACCTTGCCCTATCCTTTAAACTAGACATCAAACACCAATCAAAATGCCAAGGATTTCACAAATATAACACCACAGATCAAAGTGACTATTAAGATGTAAATACAATATTGATGAACTATGGCAATTTTCATATAGCCCTTTAAACAGCACCAAGTAGCTCTGCACTGGATGAAAAACTGAACACCTGAAAAGACTTGTAAGAAATTATCTGAGACAAAAGGAGAAAAAACAGTAACCAGTTGAACAGCACTAGAAAGCCCCCAATCATCTGTCACATATGGTATTAATTACAAAATCAGCATTTGATTAGGAAAACCACCTTATATGAAAGTATGGTATAATTCAAAATCAACAGAAATACTGATGGTAACAGCCACCTTCAGGAGAATATGCCAAAATAAACCCAACAACCCCTGGGCAGGTTCAATGGGTGGTAATTAAAAGAAAAATGGCTATCATTTTATTGGCTTATTAAATTCTAGTTTTTAAAAAATCATTAAGCAAAGATGTATAGCAAAGAGTAACTTATGTAGAAGTAGAAATGGGAAAAAAAACAATGTAGAAGTTCTATTACAGTATCTTAACTTTTACCCATCTTGGTTCTGTGCAGTGAAGTATGTTATTAGATAAAATATCATTAGATCCTTCTGGCACATCTTTTGGGAAACTCATTACCTAATACATGATAGGGCTACTATCTTATGTATTTTGTAATGTTATTATAATTACTTAAGATCTAACAAAGTCTCAGCAAATTTAATTGCTCATATCAACCCTTTTATGTGGGATGAAATTGCTGCAAAGTATTACAACATTATGCATTAAGGACATATTTTGGATCACATGTGATACTCGAGTCAGAAGAAATGAGGACTGAAGCCACAGGCATTATACTGACCTAAATGATATATATCTATGACAGCATAGCCAAAAGTCAAGTGAGTTAGGAAAAGTAGTAAAAGTTGTTACTTGAATTTTATGATAGCTGAATGATATCATTCATCATTTTTAAAGTATAAAGCAACCAAACATAACCAACTACTGATAGTACATTTATCAACAGGAAAGAGTGGGGTCTCTCCACCTTTATTCCTAGGGTACACCCCAACATTACTAAGTCATGGCACTTGTGGAAAGCAGTAATGTTCATTCATATGACACGCTGGAGACATAGTAATCACCAAGTCTCACCGATAATCAGTGTCCCACTTCTGATTTTAGGAAGATGATATCATTCACCTAGAGATGACCAAGCACAGAAAAAGCAACTTCTACCCCTAGTATTCCTTAAATAATGATAAACATCTTGGGTAAATATGTAAAGAAATAAATCATTTCACTTTTAAAAGAATTTTAAATGGTATTTACCAGAAGATATATTTTTTTTGGGGGGGGTTAATGAGCCATACAAATAAGCTGTGATGATTGTGATCAAGAAATAGATTTGCAAAGGGACAAATACAGAGTCTTCTGATCCATAATTCAGTTTCTAAGTTAGATCCCATTCCAGCTTACAAATTTTTAATCAGATAATAAGTACCAAGTAAAAGAAACTTAAAATTAAAACTCACTTCAAAATTTTGCTAGACATCTTTAAGTGGGGGTAGAGAACAGCTTTTTGTGCTTAAGCCTGAATAACACACTAGCTTTAGAAAGCACACCTGAAGAACAAAGGAAAGCAAAGACTGACTTCACTGAATGAGATTATCTTATAAAGGCAGAAAGCAAGGGTGTGTGTGGGGAAATGACAGAAAGCCCAGTAGGAAATGAAACAGTAGTACAGATATAACTTAAGGAAGTTACACAGGGAAGAGTAACCTATACACGTTGCATTTTAGAAAAATTATAAAACAGAGCATTTTGTTCATTGGATGAAAAGTCTCTTCAAAGATGCTTTCTCTTCCTTTGAGTGAAAGAACCCCATCTCAAAGCTACAAAGTGAAATCTACCATCAGAGAACTAATAAACTGCCACCTTCAGTTGGCTAAACCAACTGCTGATTTATTGGGCACCTATAGCTGCAGGTTCGTGCTGTTCAAATAGGAATCTCATCTGCAGCAAAGGCTACTTAGAGAAATGTCACACCTGCTGATGTGGGTGGCACTACACCTCCCTATAACCCATTCCAGCATTCTTCCAATAGATGTGCACACTGTCTCTCCTTCTGGGAAACAGCACATGGAGTCCAAGCACTTGAGACTTGAATTTGCTTCAGTAAGCTGCAGGAAGTAAAGCAGAAGATGTTTGTTATTCAGAGATTAGGAGTTCCAAAAAACACTAAAACATTAAAAGCACATTAAAACCAAGTGATGTATATAAATGTACATGTTTTTCTATAGTATAAAATGTATGAATCTTAAAGAATAATCATATAAAATATTTAAAAGCCTTAAGTTCCAATTAGAAGTCTAGTAAGAAAAATTATAAAAAGAACAGGAGAGATGGCAGTTAAAAATGCTTGCTTGTAAAGCTTAACAGCTTGGGTTTCATGTAAAGCCAGATGTACAAAGTGGTGCATGCATCTGGACTTTGCAGTGGCAAGAGACCCTGGCATACCATTCTCACTGTCTCTTTCCCTTTGCTTGCAAATAAACAATAAAATTTTTTAAAAAGAAAAAATTTTAAAAATAAGTAGCTAAATAATATTACTCAAGCCTGCAAAGATTGGATTTTACTATGCAATAATTTAGCATGATCAAACTGGTTTATGTCAAATACTCAGAAACAATGAATTCTAATTCATCTTGTAGCTTTGCTTAGGTAAAATACTCTTGCAATTTTAATAAAAAATGTCCAATGCGAACAGTATACTAAGAACACTGGGAAGGAATAAGAAGGCAAGACCTTAGTCTTCACCAAGAGTAAAGACCACGGCAAGCTCTTCTTGTAGCTTTTCTCTTGTGCAGGAAAAAGTATTCTACACATATTTATTCCATCATCATTTACCTTGAAATGGCAAATAGCCATGAAGTACACCCATGCCCATAATCAACTTATCTCTGCAACAGTGAGCAGGTGGCATATAGATTAAAAATTTATCCTATGGGTTAATAAATAGTACTATTAAGATTTAAAAAAGCATTTACTTATCAAATTTGGGAGACTGACATCAATTCAGGCATAAATAGACTCTGCAAGAAAACCCAATTCCGTAATATTATCAATTTGCTAAAATGAGGGAAAATGGTTTGACCACATGGCTGAATGAATCCCAACCTGGGTTTTCATAGTTAAGGAAACTCTTAAATTTCTCAAGGTTTGTAACTCAAAAAATTATATGAATTCATGTTTCTTCACATCTATAACATCTGGTATGATAGATCTTTACAAGACAGAAGAATTAATTAAATTCAGTTAAGTTTACTTCCACAAAGGTTGGGAGTCACCGAAGACTGTGTGAGGCATGGCAACAGAGGACACTATGGAAACTGATGACAGACAAAAGACAGATGTGAAGTGTAAATATCCTGGCACTCTGAATGTGAGCAAATGGGGTCCTGCAAAACCCATGTGTGAAGGACTTCTGCCCAATTCCAAGCAGTGTGAGGCTGAAGAGAGGATGTTTGGCAGCTGCCTCACACGCCACCTTGGATCAGCTAGGCACTGGGAAAGAGCCAATCTCTACATGTGCTTTTGTTAAAATACACATGGTTTTAGACTTAGTTTAGGGTATTTTCTTAAATTATATTTTGTGAAATTATGTTCACAAAGAATGTGTTGAAAAAAAGTTCTGTCTATGGCTAATTAAGCAGTTTGAGACTCACCACTGCAGCACAGTTCTAAGCACACTGTCAGGAAATGCAGTCAATCTCAACTGGCAAAGCTAGTGATCACCATGCTCCACCTGATTGTCAGGAACTGCTCCCCCTGCCTTTGACCCATTGAACCAGGAAGCGTTCAGAATGCAGAAGGAACATCAGCACAGAGAAGGGGCTTGGGGAATGCTGACTGTGCCAGTTTCCAGTCCAGTCTGTGGATCACTAGGCTGTAATTTCCAATCCACCCTCCACAGGACTCCAGCACTGCCACATGCTCCAGTGAGGACTCGCACTTCACCTGACCATTGTTCCTAACTTCAGGCTGCCTTTCCCAGCTCAGCTTCCTCAGCTCCCTGCCTGGTCCTGTCAGAGGATCAGCATGCTGACCTTCAGCAATGTTCAGTTTAAATCTCACTGTCTCCAGGAAACTCCTTTCACTCTCCAACCAAGAGAAATTTCTTTCTGAATTTTAGTCTGGTGCTCAAGAGTGTCACTTAAATGGCACAAGCCCTTATAAGTCAGCTTGTATTTACTCAGAAAAGCACTAGGCCAGTCTTCACATGGACAGCAACCCTGCTTAACATCCTGAGGTACATTAAGGACAAAGATTAGAGAGAATACAAGTCAGAAACACAAATTAAGGGCAGTTATGCCAATGGATATTTCTCACACTGTTTCTTCTAAAATGTGCTACATCCTTGTGGAACTGGCACTGTGATCATCTCCAGTTCAAGTGAAGGAACAGAGGTCAAGAATGTTTTCATGGTTACTCATCAAGCTATGGCTTGGATTCTAGTGTATTGGATTCCAATGCCTCAAATTTTCTACCAAGCTACTATTCTTCCACTTAAGAATTACAGTATGAAGTAGATGATTCAGAAAAGAGGGAAGGCTCAAACCCAGATGTTGTTGGTACTAGTGAGCAGGAATGAGCGATCTGAGGGATAATAGCATCCTGAACAGGTTGAATTTCAGTGCTGCAGATGTGAGAGAAACAACATTCTAGGTTTATGGAAGAGAATGAGTGCCTGTGTGGGGGCAGCATAAGGGGGGAGGTTATTACTGTCCATTTGTCAAAAGGCCAGTATGACTCATTGTGATCCATGGCTCAATGCTACTCTTCAAATGCCCTATCAATGGTCTATAAAGAAAGTGTTTCAGGTCTGAGACTAAGAGCTTAAAAAACGTTTAAGCAATTTGACGAACAAATTTGTAAATGTTAAATCTAATAGTAACTTAAAAACTGGGGATAATTTTACATGTATTTACATTTATTTTCCTAGTAATTTATTTTTATGACAATCAAAAATGTATTGGTAAATAAGGGATAAAAAAGAAAACAATGGTTGGTTCTTAGTGCATTTTACAGGAATACTGATCTACACAGAAATCAAACAGGAAGGAGTCTTGTCTGGTCCTTTTTTTAAAAAAAATATTTTATTTATTCATTTTCAAGCAGAGAGAGAGAGAGAGAGAGAGAGAGAGAGAGAGAGAGAGAGAGAGAGAGAGAGAGAGAGAGAGAGAGAGAGAGAGCGCACACCAGGGCCACCACCTTGTGGGTCTGGCTTACGTGGGACCTGGGGAATTGAACCCGGGGCCTTAGGCACTGGAGGCAAGTGCCTTAACCGCTGAGCCATCTCTCCAGCCCTTGTCTGGTCCTTCTTGATTTAAGGTCATGGTGCTTTGCTCATACTTTAGTGTTCAGCCAATAAACAGAATTCCCTGAAGGTGGGTGTGATGTTGTCAACTTGACCTTTCTAGTAATCTTGGGTGGGTCTCTGAGGATATTCACAGGAAGGCAGCCTCTTAGTAGGATGCAGGATTTAAAGAAGCTCAAGGAATCTAGAAATGAACACCCCTTTCTGGGAGGGCAGTGAAGGAAGGAAATTCCAGAGACTCAGAAAGCCAATAAGTCTGGGATAGGGTTGCAAGACCTGCCCTAAACCCATGTTAAAGGGAAAGAAATCTCTCTCCCTTCTGCCTGTTTTGCTTGTGTGTGTGTGTGTGTGTGTGTGTGTGTGTGTGTGTGTGTGTGTGTGTTTTGCTGGTGATGTTTCTCTCTGTTTGGACCTGTGAAAGGGGACCAGCCTCTTTTGCCATTATGAACCTTAATCTGTAGCTTCAATAAATCCTTTTCTCCCATAGACTATGCCTGATTGGAGGTTCATCCACAGTGGGTGACCCTGTTTACAAAATCAACATCAATGTGAAAAATGCAGCTCAAGTCTGTACCTGGCTTCGGGTACTCATCTTACTGTGCACTCCTCACTGTAAGCCTGTGTTACCTGACCTTTTGTCTTACTGTACACTCCTCACTGTAAACCTATGCTAGGTGGCCTCAGGTTCTTGTCTTACTCTGCACTTAACTGTAAACCTATGCTACCTGGCATTGGATGCTAGTCTTATTTTGCACTTCTCACTGTAAATTTATTGCCAGGTGTTCAAACAGGAACACCCAAGAGTGAACATGAAATGTCCAAATATTATCTGAGAATAAAAACAAACAACAAAAACACAAACAAAAAAAGTAACAAACAACTCCAAGCTGCTCTGAAAATGCTGACTGTGGTAAAGCTATCTCCAGAGAACATTGTCCTGTTCTCCAGCAAACCTCCAAGCTCGCCTGCTCTCCCTCCCACAGTCACCACTTCTTTTTTTTTTTTAAATATTTTATTTATTAATTTTCAAGCAGAGATAGATAGAGAGAGAGAGAGAGAGAGAGAGAGAGAGAGAGAGAGAGAGAGAGAGAGAGAGAGAGAGCGCGCACCAGGGCCACCACTTTACAGGTCTGGCCTATGTGGGTCCTGGGGAATTGAACCGGAGGCCTTAGGCACTGGAGGCAAGTGCCTTTACCGCTGAGCCATCTCTCCAGCCCCCACAGTCACCACTTCTGTCTCAGCCAGAATAACAGGTTGGGAATGGAATGGGGTACTCAAGGTTCATTTTGTTCAATGAAGAAGGAATCTTTTAAGCCCCAAGAAGACTAAAGGAATGAGATACTAGCTGGCTGTACCAAGAAACAGCTTTTCAAATAGTGGAGATTTTGATAAGTAAGCCTCACTTCCCAGTGGTCAACCAGGACCCTGAATGAGGACTCCATGTAACTAAGGATAGATGGCTGATGAAAATGTCCATCTTTATAGAACCTGTCTTTGAAATGAATTCTGACTCACTGCTCAGTTCCATCAATGCTGGTAAATGCTTATAATTTTCCTGTTACTTAACAAACGTCTTCCTTAGATCTTACGAATGTTAGAAAATTATCTTACATTTTAAGTCTGTCACTTCAATGTCATCTTATTAACTGTATTAGGGTTTTGACCATAAAAATGTTTATACTAATCAATGTAACTTGCCTAGCCATAGAATTATTTGAATCGCAGCCTTAAAACTGAGAAAAAATGTTTTTATAGAAATAATTTATTAATGTGAAAAAGTTATCAGTTATTTTCGATGTGCATTTCTCCCCCCTACTCCTTGAGGTAGCATCTCACTCTAACCCAGGCTGACCTGGAACTCATTCTGTAGTCTTAGGCTGGCCTTGAAATCATAGTGATCCTTCTACCTCTGCCTCCCCAGGCATGAGCCATCATGATGTGTAAGTTTTGCTAAGATTTATAACATCTCTAAAACGAGTAAGCGAAACCTCTCATCAGGATGAGGCAGACAGCAGTCAGTGCTGGCCCCTGGGTGGCTGCATATCTTATTCAAGGCCTATTCTCCTGACTTGTTTCTGACTCATAGTCACTCTTCAAATCTCTGCCCTTCTTCTTTTCCCTCCAAGTAAACAACCAGCAACTTTGAAATGACCAAACTCTAAAAGATAGTTACAAACATAAGTGATGCTGGGTGTGGTGGTGCATGGCTTTAATCCCAGAACTCAGGAGGCAAAGCTAGGAAGAGCGGTATACTTTGAGGCCAGCCTGAGCTAACAGAGTTAAGTTTCAGGTCAACCTCGGCTAGAGTGAGACCCTGCTTGTACCTCCCTTATCCCCAAGTCCCCACATCAGTGAAATACCTCCATACTAGTTTGTGGGCTTTATAGAGAGATTTCTGCATGTGCTGTCTCAATTCAACATGAAAATAAGCATGTAAGAATTATATTGATTATGTGAACTTATTTTGACAACTGGCTTATCTACTTTCAAAGAGGATAACCTTCATTTAAATAATATATCTATTTACCTGGTTATACAAATAACAATGTCTGACTAGAAATTTATCATCTAGGTAAGGAAGTGCATTAATATTTGTGATAAAATTCCACAATATAATGAAAAGAGTAAGTTAAGATACAGGTGCGAAGGAGAAAATTGACTCATTCCTATGCAAGTTGTCATAGGAGGCTCATGATGTGCAGCAGGAGCTCTAAGAGCCCAATTCTGAACTACAGCATATATTCATGGGCATCAAAACAGTGGCACCACATCCATGTCTTAGAAGATGTCAACTTGAACTCAAGCCTGTGGACAATGACTGTCACACAGAACAAAATTTCATGGTCTAGCCTAGTTAGGTACCAAGTGGATTATCTCTTCAATATACCACCCAGGGCACAGTAAGTCCTGGCCAGCTCCTGCTTCCTTGTAAGTTCTTCACATGAGCTTTTCTTACAACTCAACCAGGACATATTTAAAAAACTAAGTCTTACTGGATATGGTGGTTCAAACTTTTAATCCCAGCACTTAAGAGGCTAAGGTAGGAGGATCACTATGAGGCCAGCCTGGGCTACAGAGTGAGTTCCAGGTCAGTCTGGGCTAGTGTGTGAGACCCTACCTTAAAAAATAAAGAAAGTCTTTCCATATCAAAACATAATAAAAGATAACTATATTCTAGGTATAATCTTTTTAAGCATACCAAAAAAATTCAGAATTCATCTGAAATTCTTTTCAATTTGTGATAATAATTGAGAGTTGCCTAATTTTCCATTAAGAGCAGTTCATTAGGGACTCTAATTTTATTCTTTTTCTTTTTTTTTTTTTTTTTTTTTTTTTTTTTTTTTTTTTTTTTTTTTTTTTTTTTTTTTTTTTTTTGGTTTTTTGAGGTAGGGTCTGGCTCTAGTCCAAGCTGACCTGGAATTCACTATGTGGTCTCAGGGTGACCTTGAACTCATGGCCATCCTCCTACCTCTGCCTCCTGAGTGCTGGGATTAAAGGCGTGTGCCACCATGCCCGGCCTTGGGACTCTAATTTTAAAATATGCCTTGCCAAATAATTAAGATTCTTCAGGGCTGGAGAGATTGCTCAGTGGTTAAGGCGCTTGCCTGCAAAGCCTAGTGACAAAAGTTCAATTCCCCAGTACCCATGTGAAGTCACATGCACAAAGTAGTGCATGCATCTGGAGTTTGTTTGCAGCAGCTAGAGGTCCTGGTGTGCCCATTCTCTCTATCTCTCTGCTTACAAATAAATAAAAATATTAAAAAAGATTCTTTAAATTATTATGTTCCATAATATGACTTACAGTGGGGTTGAAAGATTTATAATTTTTAAGTGGCTTTGTCTTAAAGTTTTAGCCTCTGCTTATTCTAGATGAGACAGCAGCAACTCTTGACCAGTAATTATGAATAATCCAAGTAAAAATATAGCTATTAGTAGTAGGAAATTTTTATTTTTTATAATTACTACTGATCAAGATATTTTGGATATCCTAGTTAGGTTTATTCCTCAAAGGGGGAATAAGCCAAGTCCTTATCAATTCATATTTTTATACAAAGATTCAACTATAAAAATTTATGAAAGGAACCAAGAGTGTTAAATGTCAATCAATAGGGAGCTATTCACTGAATCTAAGCATTCATTCATTTGAATACTCAAGATAGGCAGCCTTCAATAATTCACTGTCTAAGTGTATAAAATAATACACAATTACAACTTCAAAGGGGCTACTGATTTCAAAATAATAAAGCATGATAATTTCAAAAGAAGTGCAAAGGAATAGTTTCTTTTCCTTCCTTCCTTCTTTTCTCAAAATCTCCCTTCCTAGCTTGTTTATTTTTTCGAGGTAGGATCTTATTCTAGACCAGGCTGACCTGTATGTAATTCACTATGTAGTCGCAAGCTGACCTCAAAATCAGAAATCCTCCTATCCGCCCCCCCTTTTTTAAAAAAAGAAATAAGTTTCTTGAATGTAAGTCAATACATTGTAAAAATACTTTACTAGGTTAGAATCTGAGGTGAAGGATGATTTATCACTATAACTCCAAAGAAAAATTATTCAGACATTCAGAGATAGATATAAAAATATGCAAAGACCACAGAAAGGGAGAAGTCAACAAAACAGCAAATGAGGAACAGTGAAGAAGCAGAATGAAAATGGAAATGTGAGGCTGGTTCTCTGTGGAATGGCCCAAGCATGAGAATGTTGTGGAGTCCCCAAAGGCCCAGCAAAGTACTACCTAGTGCAAGCAACCACTGTCCTGCTGGCTGCAAGCCTCAGCTAGCAGGTGCCTACTGTCCTCCCTTCTGTGCTGGCTTTCAGCAAAGTCATGTGCTGAGCTGACTGAACCCTTATCTTCTTCCATCTAGAAGGATAGAAAAGCAACAAATCTCATATTACGGAATGAAACTCTCTCAGTAGATAGGTTTAGAATCAAAGTAATAAGCTGTGTCTACAACCTGTGAGGCACAAATGAGTGTTCACACAACGGCACATTGACTATAACAAAATAGAGCTAATGGAGCTTTTGAGGGAAAACGAGAAAGCACAAAGCCATGCTGTTCCATAGCATGAAGCTCACACTGAACTACAACGAAGTTTCACTGAGTATAATTTTATTTCTTCTATAAAATTCACTGCTGTCAAAATTCAAGATTCTTATGGTGGTATGTCTAATTTCTCACCTCTCATTCTTTTACCTCAAGAGTTTGCTCTACTTTACCTGGTCTGCAGCAGAAAAGAAGGGTCACACGGCCTTACAAGGGTCAAGTGTGAACAAGGGTTTGACTTGATTTACTTGCTAGCAAAATTAAGTGGAAATATTTCTTTAGGGAGGATCAACTAATGTATGTGAATTTTAGTTCTTGTTTTCATAAATGATCTAAAGAAGCTTAATTTGACGATGTGCCACAACTATCCTCATTCTTACCTTTCTTTAATTGCTTCATTTCTATGTGCTTTTCTGAGTCTTAGGACTCACAAAAAACCATTTCTTACATAAAATGTTTAAGCCAGAAAAATTCCTCGGTTTCAAGAATCCAGCAAGCAAATATGAAGAGCAGTTATCTTTATGTATAATATAAAGGTAAAGAAAATTACTCAAAATGAGCTCTTTCAGTTAAAAAAGAAAGCAGATAGCTTATGTTAAGGCTCTTAATAAGTACTAACCTGATTAAATATTTGAAAACTCTGAAACTTGAAAGTGATACAATTTTCTCTTGCGACAGGAGTAGACAGTTAAGCTACCAGAGATCATACCCATGGAATATAGTTCAGAACAGTCAAGTTTCCAAGATGTGTGGTCAGAGGTATATATGGGACTTGCTCTGCATGCGGCTGAGAACATTTGCCACCTAGTGGCTACTCATTGCGATGTAACTGTTCTTTCTGCTTGGCCTTTAGTTGAGGATAGCGTTTCTTTCTTTCTTTTTTTTTTTTTTCTTTGCAGCTAATGGCAACTGACAGACATATAAAATGACCATGGATGAGTGAAGAACCCATAGACTTAAGAAGACCCTGAAGAACCTATAAACCTAAGGGAAAGTGTGTGGTTGGAACACAAGCTCTCGTCTGCCAGCAATGTGGCAAGAAGGCTATAAGACGTATTCAGACCACTTTCACGGTGCACTTTCAGATGGATTTTATGCTTACTAAACTACTACAATACTAGACAGCCTGGAGTGTCTTTGATTTATGATTTCCTTTCTCACTCTTTTAGGTCTAGAACTGCTTATAAAGAGCGGCTTGATTCAAGCCAACCTACTATGCCCAAATATGAGTTTATAATAATATGATTAATCACAATGCAAGTGTCTTCATTTAACAACAGCAAAAAAAACTAGTGTATCCTGTTTAAATAACAAGGTCTTTTACTACCTTAGAGTTGGATAACTAGATCCTCAAAAATGTGATAGCCTCTAGTTACAGGAAATCATTGACTGATAAAATTGTGATATATTTGGCTCAACCAAAAGTAAATCTGCACACTCATTTTGAATTTAGCTCTTGTACACAAGAAATTAAGTTTATTATTTAAATACTCATTTTCATATGCATTGTGATTCATAATTATTATATTGCTTTAATTCAAAGTAGGATATTTGTTAAAATCGATGTTCATAAAAACAAAAAGAAGTTTAGTAGGACTTTCAAACAACTTAAAATTATAAACTCATGCTATCACATGAAAGGTTAAGTGGTACTGTATCAAAGTCATTCATTTGATCAAGTGAATACAAATTAGAAAATTTGAGAAATAAGAATTAAATATAGACATGCTAAAGACTGTAAGATACTGACAAAATAAGAGATTATGAAGTGCTGAAACTATAAAATATTTTAGTTGTATTACTTTTTCTTTTAAAAATTAAATGAAATAAGCTTACTGTATCATTTTGGTATGCAATTATTAAAAGTTCTAAGACTTCAGCTTTCATTCTTTGGTCAAAAGACAGTTCTAGACTAATATTTATTTTTGTGAAAACTGACAAAACTGACATGTCTCTGGAGATAAAGGTTAACAAAATATATATAAAATATATTTTTAAATTTATAGATGCACTATTATTCAGTAGCAAGGTCCGAAATGCTTATGCAGCCATTACAGTGTACAAACACAGACACACATATTTACACCACAGATTAAGGCAAGATAAAAAATGGGCAACTCTCACTTCCAAGTAACTACAACTTAAGTTTAAATTTTATGATGAATTTCTGTAACTTGAATTAATCAACATGCAGAAGCATTCTTAAATATGAGTAACATGACAAGCAGAAGCACTAGAATTGTGCTAGAAAAGACAAGGTGTAAGAATATTTATGAAGGTATAGATCTCTGTCTTATGGTGAATTTTAATCTGAATTTTCTGGATATGAGTTTTTGGTTTTAACACAGATATTCATAAAGGTCAAATTAATCAAGAGACAAAGCCGTGCTAACAGAAATGCCCCACTCTTTATTCATGCCTCTGCCCATCGTGGACACTGTTAATTGACCTTTGGCATGCAGAGAGTTAATGAGGTTCTGTTCCTCCTACTCTACCTAAGCTTGCTCAGCTGATTCCTTGCCCTCGACAAAGGCTGCAGTGCGATGAACTCGTCACTTAAAGCCACTGTGTTGGAGTACATCTATAAGTGGACAAAAAAGGGATGGGACACACAACAAGTCAGTGAGCTGTATTCATCACCTAGGAGACAGACAGGACAATTTCATAAATACTGAACATCTGTTCCCACATGAGCAGGAACTATGCATGGCACACATACATGGCTGACAGTTGTACAATGCTGGTTTTGCCTTCAAAAAGTTTTCTTTCACTCTTAACACAATGCTATTCTGGAGAAAAACAAAGCTCAGAATACATGTTAATATCTCTTCTTTTGATATGGTTTTTCTTGCTACTTTTGGTAAACAATGAAGTAGTTGACAACATTCTAGCCGTTTCTCCATCATTTAGAATCAGAAATGATGGGAGAGGCTGAAACAATAATGAATTACTGCCTGCAGCAAAAGAATGTCACATACAGACTATGGATGATTGCTACTGTTTCAGTATAAAAAAAGAGATGGGGGGGGGGTTGGACTAGAAGATCTGTGAGTTGAAGCAGAGATTTCCTTCCTGAATGAACCCACCTCGAGCAACTGGTTAATCATTTGGAAATTGGTTTAGTTAGCCAAAAAGGGAGATTATTCAGCCTTTTACAAAGAGATAAAATGCTTATTTGGTCTACATTCTGTTTTACACCAATCTTATATCTTTATATTAAAAGAACAAAAACATGTATTTTTAACTTTCTATTGTTTAAGGGCATACTTATCAAATAATATTTGTCTAATAGTCCCTCTATAATCCATTGGAAAGAAGCTATAAAAAGGTAAAAATAACTTATGTTTTGTATAAATGAGCTATCTTTGACTAAAAAAAAGTAAAACACTTAAGTTTATAAACCACAGAACTCCTAAGGACAAATGCAAATAAATCTGATTAATTTAAAAACTTTACTTTTAATATATATCATTCATATATTTTATGAAATCTTATATAAAGTATGCCAAGTGAGGATGAAAATTCTTCTCCACAAAGAGCTAGAAAAGTGCAATAATGTATTCAAAGTAATATCCTTACTGTAAATATTTATTTCTAAGATTAGAAATAAGATAGGCAAACCTTTCTGATGTAGGTTTACATAACACATTGGAGAGTGAAAGTCTAACTCTGTACACACACACACACACACACACACACACACACACACACACACAGAGTGCTCAGATTATACAACTGCTCTTTCAGCCCCACTTGGAAATCAGTGTCACAGTTGAAAGTGACACCTGCATCCTCCTCACATTTGCATCAACTTTGCACTAGGATGGACTATGTGACAGACAGTGCTGAACACTTCATATTTGTTATGTCTTACAAAGATGTAAGGTAGTAATCCTCATTCTGGTGTACAGAGATGAAAGTGAGGCCTACTAAAAGACATATATACCATAAATGCTTGAAACAAAGCATTGTTTCAGGCCTATTCTGCTTCAAGGATATCAAAATACACATTGTTTTATCGAAGCAAGTAAATGCTAAAGAAATGTTAATATGACCAACCCAACTATTTTTTTTGAGCATTTACTGTACTTAAACATCCTTTTATTTAATCTTCACTGGGAAGAAAATGAAATTAAAATAAAAAGTTTCTGAGGAAACAGACTCAAAGTCACAGTGCTACCATGTGGTGGAGCTGGGATCTGACACCAGTCTCCAATATCATCTTCTTAGGCATTATGCAGCATACTGTTAATATCAGCTGTAGCTTAACATTTACTAATAAATGTTTAGTGAGAATATATTTTATAAAAGTCCACTCAAGTGGGCTGTGGTGGTTCACTCCTTTAATCCCAGCACTCGGGAGGCAGAGGCAGGAGGACTGCCATGAGTTTGAGGCCAACCTGAGACTACAGAGTGAATTCCAGGTCAGCCTGAGCTAGAGTGAGACCCTATCTCAAAAAACCAAAAAAGTCCACTCAGTGAATAGCATGTGGTTTAAACAATTTATTTCATATTCTTTTGTTAAAAACAATGTAACATGAAAAACTATCTCAAAACCTAATGTTTCTGGAGACATGGCTATATACCCCAGTCATAGCTATCTGATGAAGAACACTGAAAATATTTAAAAAATTTGTTGTTATCATCTGGATACAACTTGATAATCTGATGCTTAAAAAAAATTTAAAGACCAATTTATCATCAGTCATAAAAAAAGAAATAATAAACATTAATAGAAATAGTAACAGCTTTAAAAGTATATTTAGAATGTTTATATTGTAAAATACTTTGAAATATGAACAGGTATTTTCTGACACAAGCAAATTATAACTGCACTTATTCATCATGAACGCTCCTAAATAAAGAGGCATTGATTATAAAAAGTGCCTACCTGTGCCTTCTCGGTACTTGTAGGATGGAGCTGTCGGTCAAATACCTTCTTCACAACATCAAGAAATAGACAAGTAACAACCATAAGAATTATGGCAAACCAAGCTGAACCACTTGACAGGAGCTGAATAAATACAAAGTACATATTCTGGGAGCTCAAAAATGGCCTGCAGAGAAAGATACTGGACTTATTAAAAGTGCAAAAAGGATAGACATGGTACCGCATTCCTGTAATTAAAGAACTGAAAGACTAGGCAGGAAAATTGCAAGTTTGAGAGCTATACAGAAGACTCTCTTTCAAACAAACAGTGAAAACTGACAGAGGGCTCAGCAGTTAAAGGTGAACACATGTAAAGCCTGATGGCAGGGATTGATTTCCTAGTACCCATGCAATAAAAAAGTAAAACTACATTAAATAAATAAAACCTGACAGACTTACATTGTAGAAATATAATTCTTGAAGTACTGATTTTAAGAGCACTCTAGGAATGGTCTAAATCGAAATAGGGATAAGTAAATCAATTGAATAGCTAATAAAATCAGACTTAAAAAAAAGTAAAATCCAGCTGGGCGTGGTGGCGCATGCCTTTAATCCAAGCACTAGGGAGGCAGAGGTAGGAGGATCACCGTGAGTTTGAGGCCAGCCTGACAATGACTACACAGTGAATTCCAGGTCAGCCTGGGCTAGAGTGATACCCACCTTGAAAAACAAAACAAACAAAAACAAAAAAGTAAAATCCAATTTAATAATTTCTTACATAGTAAGTATACTTTTTACTAACATGTAAATGGCAAGCTATTGACTAGATAACCCTATCTATTTGGGAAGTTATAAAAAATGTAGAATAAAAAACAATATAGAGTATTCAGAGACTAAAAAAATCAAGAAATAGAATATAAGAAAATATTTTCTACTGGTTAAAAATACAAAGGAAGTACCACTGCTTGGAAAGCCATAGGTCACGGAGGGAAACTACCACTAGTCTTTGACTAAATAGACCTACTGTGCCCATCACTGCCCTTTAAATGGTTATGTTTACACTCATAGATCACGGCTGCTTTTATTTTTGGTTAGAGAAGTTTCTTTTTCAGATGGTGTGCCTCTGGGGGAGACCCAAGACTCTTCAAGGTGACAAGAAGAAACGATAGTCAAATGCTCAGTAGTGGATGAGACACTGTCATAACACCTGGCCAGGGTTCAGAAAAGAGGTGGAAAGGACATTAATGCTACTCTCACTGCTGGGTCAGTGAAGCTTCTTTTTTGGAGATGGTGGTGGATGCTGATAAGACTCAAAACTCCTCCAAGTGCTAACGTAAGAGGCTTCTGTGAGCTCAGCAGTACATGGTTCAGGAAACATTGTAGAAGAGAGGACAGAAAGCATATAAGGGCAACAGGGTGGGGAAGGAGTACTTTTGGCACTGTCCTCTGGACATGAGCTGACCGATGTATCCATGACCTCACAATAGATAGATGTTGTTACCTATGTAGGACCTGCACAATATTGCACCTATCAACATTTTGACATAGATAATGGAGGACATAAAGAATGAGACATCAAAACAGAAGGACTACAAGGAAAGAGGAGGGGGTTCAGTGGAATGGGGATGGGGGACAACAGAAGGTAAAAGATCAAATTATAGTATATTCATGTGTCAAGATTCTCAAATTTAAACAACAAAAAGCCGTTGTTACCCAAATCTTAGACTGAAAGCTTTATCCAGACACTTTTCTTTATAAATGTATTTTAAAAGAAATGTTCTCTAAAATACTAGTTCCACATGGTAGTGGTATTACAAAGGTATTCTTTTTGGGTTTTTTAATGTATCACTTCAAGAGACTATGGAGAAATAAAGAAACGAATAGAGATAGAGGATTACTGACAAATAGTACAAATGAGTGTCCTGTTACGACCCTTAATGCAGGCTAGTGATTAGCTCATGCAACAAGCTCTTTTGCCTATCTTTAGAACTTGCCTGATCAATGGATCCAAGGCACAACAGAGAAATGTAATACACACTCTCCAAAGAAAGACATTAGTTGTCCATTACTTACCAAAGACTACTCTAGGGGGAAACATGAGTTCTTACTCTATCAAAATAGTCTACTAATGATCCTACTAATGAAGATGAAGCATACCATTAACTTTTTAGAGAAAAGGTAATCAAAATTTAATAGCTTCTGTGTTTATTGCACACATGAATAAATAATTTGGAGGTATAAAATATGGTTAGTTTTGTAAAGGATACTGATTGTGAAGAAAGGCTGGCTTTGCTACTTTTTCACCTTTGTGACCCAAAGGCTCAGTTTCCACACAAAGACAGAGATTACTGTGGAGAATCTTATGCTGTTTGTGTCTGTTCTCCATGTCAGAAAGATCATCTCAAAGAAGTGAACTATAAATTCAGAGAGTATCTCAAAATATTCTGAGTAGAATTTGCTCATAATATAACCATCACAACGAATGCTTACTAATTAAATCAATATAATTAAGATATGGTATACTGGGCTGAAGAGATGGCTCAGGGGTTAAGATGTTAAGGGGATGATTTCCCAGTACCCATGTAAAGCCAGATGCATAAAGTGGCACATGTATCTAAAGTTCATTTGCAGTGGCTGGAGCCCCTGGCATGCTCATTCTCTCTGTCTCTCTTCTCTCTCTGCTTACAAATAAATAAATATATAAATACATAAGTACTAAAAAAAGATAATGGTATAGTCACTCACCAGAGAATCCCTCCATAAAACAAAGAAAATATAAAATAGAATATAATAGAGCCCCAGGTAACAAGATGGTTGATCCAAGTCCAGAAGTGAGTTTCTAAAGCCATCTAAAAAAAAAAAAATTAAGTCTTAGAAAAAATACAAAATAATAAAAGCTTTATTTTAATTTGTTACATAAGCTCATGAATTAAACATATATTTTAAGTGTCTAAAAGTCCCATGTCATAGCCCCTTAAAGGATATAATATTAAATAAAAGGGAAATTATGAAGTGGGAAAATCACATAATTTCATGGTCTACAACAGTTTTCTTCTGCCCAGAAGCAGCGCTGATGTCTCATGAGGTGACTATCTCTGCTCTATAGCACAAAGCAAGCTGTTACCATTGATGATTCAAAGAAGTAACATTTCACTGATTTGAAGCTTTCCAAAAGAGAATTTATAGAAAAATTTAAATAAATTATTATTAAAACAGAAATTATGGAAACTGTTCATTGCTGAAAAAAAATCTGTCTCTGGCTAAAAAAAGTAAAGGAAATGAACTATATAGACATAAAATGTGTACATGTTTCTAATTTTAGAACCATACCTTTACTGTGACAGTAATAACCATTACTGTGAAAACCAAAGTGCCAAATGTCCAGTTTCCAAACATCTAAAACACAAAGAACAGACTAGTATATTATGTGAATTCAACAGAAGGTACAGCAAAATTTTATTCACTACAAGAAGTATCTGTATTATTTAAGACAGGTCCATATGAACTTTGTGGCTACATTACTAAAGTTAACAGTATGAGGACAAACACAATAGAAGTGTGTCTTGCTTGTCTTATGAACAGTGATCCTCTGGACAACATCAGACAAGAAATCTAAGACTAGATTCAGAAGCTGTGTCAGATAGTTGTCAGTGACTGCTTTGTTCTCGCAACACTTAAAATGATAATAAAATCCTGTTCAAATACAATTATTTTCTAAAATCTTTCCAATTATAAGTTACTGAAGAACATTTGCCATAAGTAAGCAAGAAAAAAGGGATTTAAATTTCAAACAGGTATCTTAAAGAAATGATAATGTCTAAAGGAATCACTCTTCAAAGGATTCCATGTAAAAATGCAGGTAATGTCAGACAGAAAGTATTCTTCCAGTCATTACAGCCAAAACTTACAAAGGTACTGTGATCTCACACACACAGAAAAGGCTGCTTCCTTTTAAATTTAAATTATAGACTTCTAACAGCATTTACTGGATTAACCTCTCTGACTCTCACATCATTTATAAAATGAGGATAAAGCTCACAGGTTTTTGTAAGATTTGGAATATGCAAACAGGACTGAACATATGGTATATAATAAGGAAAAGGTAACAAAAATGGCTACTGCTAACAATGAAACATTAACATTGCTTTATTTGAGGGTAATTTGGAAGTCTAGCAAAAGAAAAAGAATGAAAAAGTCATACTGAATCAATGCTTATTTCTCAACTTTTTATTTGCAGAATAATAAATCAGAAATACGAAATATCATTGAGTTTCAATGAAACTCTTGGGAGTGACAGCTTCTTCTTTCAAGGATATGGGCAGAGATTGACATAGCCAGGCAACCTTGCCCTGGAAATGGTAAAAACTACATGTCTAATCTTCAGTATCTTGTTTTATTTAAGGAATGCTATGCTGTACACTCCTTAGAAGAGAGGAAATTTAAGGCTGTTTCCTAAGTCCCATTCAAGCATCTAGAAAGCACATTTAGTGACCTTCCTTCCCTTCTTCTTTCCTTCCTTCCTTCTTCTCTTCCCTTCCTTTTTTTTTTTTTTGTAAGCTTACAAAAGAAATAAATCTCAACTGTAATCATTCAGGTAAAACCAGCCTCTTCTATTCTGACATTCCCTTCAGCTATAGGTGATGGGCAGGCAGAAGGCATTGGTGATCTGGCTAAGGAGAAGTGAATTGAACTTAAAACTGCTCAACATTGTTGACATTTTGATAATCATTCCTTAATAGAATTGTATGTTTTGGGACTGGGGAGATGGTTCAGTGCTTGCTTGCAAAGCCTACCACCCTGGGTTTAATTCCTTAAGGCATCCATGTAATACTGGACTAGAGTTCATTTGCAGCGGCAAGAGACCCTACACCCTTGCATAAATAATTAACAGATAAGTTACAAAAAGGACTATGTTTTACCTGGCCATTTCCAAGCAGAGATATATCTTTCCCCATTAGAAAATAGGATCCAAAAAAGAAAATAAAGGCATGGCTGAAACCCAAGATGGTCCAATAAAGAAATGTCTTAATGCTTAAGAGACGGTTTTTACTAATGTCCCTGTAGAATTTTTGAAAAGGAAGAAAAAAGGAATACATTAGGATTCATTTATTCTTTTACCTCCTAAAAAATTATTACACAAACCACATCACGCGTGCACATACATACATACACACACACACACACACACACACACACACACACACGATGGCTTGAAAAGATTAGCACAAAGAATAAATCCAAATTTACAACCACTTCTTATAATAGCATACATCTGTGTAACAGCTGACAATTCATAGAATAAATTCCAGTATATTCTCATTGATAAAGAAATATGTCAGGCATAGGACTTTAGTGCAACTGTGAAAAGTTGATTATGCTATATTCTGTTGACATTCATCCATTTGATCATGATGGTTTCTTTGGTGAGATCATAAGCTGAATACAACATAGGCTCCTAATTATCTTTATTTTACAATAACTATTATGGGAAACAATCAGAAGCAATTTTGGGCCAAGACCTGCTGTAGTCACTGTGGGAAATCAAAATAGGCTATTCTGTATCTTGATAACTGGATACATCTGTGATACCTCTATAGCCTCTCAAAAAAGCTCATAATGGGAACTATAGACTGGTGCTAACAAGGTTCTATTTCTCCGTGATTACTTGGTTTGTGAAAGAAGGAAAAAAAGCAGATTTCTGTCTTTAACCTGTATTTTATACTGATTAATACTCAAAAATTAGGGGGTGGGGTATGGGTAAAGCACTTGCCACACAAGAATGATAACCCAAGTTCAGATCCCCAGCACCCATGTGCAAGCTTATGAGATGGCTCAGTAAATAAAGAGCTTGCAACTCAAGTCTGAGTATCCAAGTACAGATCCTCAACACCCATATAAAAACCTGAAGCCATGGTGGGCTCTGTAATCTCAGCACACTGATGACAAAATGAGAGGGCTACTACAGGGCAATTTCCTAAAAGCTCATGAACCAGCTAGCCTGGCCAGGGCAGCAGTGAACAATGATAGAAGGTGAAACACCCAGTTTCAAATAAGGTGCAAGGTGAGGACCAACACTCAAAAGTTGACCTCTGATCTTCTGATCTCTATGCATGCTCTATGACACGTGTATGCCCCTGGGGTGCAGTGGCACATGCCTGTAATCCCAGTAATAGGAAGGTGGGAAGAGGAGGACACTTAGGGGTTTTCTCATTAGCTAGATTAGCTGAACAGATGAGCTCTAGATTCAATGTGATATCTTTTTTTTTTTTTTTTAAGAAATAAGCACTTTTAATTTTATTCAAGAAAAAGCCTGTGGGTAGAGGACAGAGAGGATGGAAATGGGGGGACCATCACAAGATTTGCTCATACAATATACACAATTATTCATAAGATATTAATTTTTAAAAAGCCAGAGGTAGTTTGTTTCAGAGATAGATCATGAGATCAATAACATTGTCAAGCTGTGGATCTCTCATATCATTGGCGTCAATGTGATATCTTGTCTCAAAATATAAGGTATAGAGCAACTGAATAAGACACTTGACATTAAATGTTGGCTTCCTATATGCATCTGCACACCCATACACATGTATACACATAACATATTCATGTATACCACAAACATACACAAGAAAGCAAAATTTAAAATATCTATAAATTAGGCAACAGTAGAACATAACTCTTTTTTTTACAAACTTTAGAGACTACTAATGATTGAAGAACTTCTTTCAGGCACGTGAAATAGAACACTGGAAAATTATTCAGATTTTCTCTCTGATATTCAGTAACTTTAAATCATGTGACAATCATGCTTTCCCTAGGAAAGTACTAATAGTATAATCACCAAGACAATACTTATATATTTTGCTAATTTTTGAGGTACTTGTTAAAATTTTTTTTTTTTTTTTTGCAGTGCTGAGGACCGAACCCAGGGCCTTGTGCTTGCTAGGCAAGTGCTCATCCACTGAGCTAATCCCCAACCCTGGTACTTGTTAAAATTTATAACTATTGAATACTTGTATTCAGACATGCATGGACATCTAGTACTGGAATATGCTTACCGATAGAGGGTGGGCTTGCTCTGTAACACATGAGGATCTATATGCTGTTCCAAAAGACTATAGATGAGAACAGGTAGAGAAGTAAAACAAATGTTGTATAAAGTCAGGTACACACTGTCATACAATGTCTAGAAAAAGAAATTGGTAGGAATATTGAGATTCTAAATTATATATTTCTGTTATACCTATGTGTATAATCTTAAACATAAATTATAAAAGACATTAGTTTTTCCAATTTACACCAAAATTTCATTTAAAAATTTTATTAATAATTGCCATTTGTTTTAATGTACAACCTAGAGTTCCTAGATTTAACTTTTTTTTTTTTTTTGTGGGAATGGGACCATTTTGCTACTAGGTGTTTTTGGATTTACACTTCAAGCAAGGTTCTCCAAAGTTTAGTCACTGTGATGTGATTTTACACCATCATCCTACATGCATCCCAGGCTTCTTACTATTTCTCTGTAGGCCACACAGAGTTTTCCTTTCCTTTGATCTTCAAACTCTGCCTGTAGCACTGGATATATCTCTCTTCTTCCAGGAAAGTTCTCATAGTGGCTCAAGTTCCTGGTGGTCCTGCCCACCTCTGAAGCGTCATAGGAGCTACTGTTGGTACTAATTCCTTAGCACTGTGTCTAAGGTTCATGTATTTTTCCTGTTGTTATTAATAATATCTCCCTAAATGCAATTAAAATAGGTCAAGTCCTTTTGTCATAGAGTCTAAGAACATTCTTTATTTCAGTCAAGGAAACCACTGCCAGCAATCAATGTCTATCTAAGCAGGCTGTTCTGATACATAGTAGGTATACAAAGAGGTGCTCACTTAGAAGATCCCAGGTAAAGTCTAGTCAGTAACTTAGCTGCATGATCTTAGGCAAGCTACCTCATTTCTGGGTTTTACTTTCCTTTTCTATAAAAGAGAACAGAAGAACAGGAGTGAAAGCTAGATGGCTTGTGTGCAAACCCAGACCCACCATGGCCATTTCAGCCACTGCTAACACGAGTCTTTCCTGTTCAGAACCCACTGAGTAACAGCACACTAGGTGTGCCCATGAATTATTTAAAGCTAGCTTCTGAGGTGAAACTTGCCATCCTGGTTCTAAACTACTAAGGTTACTACTGTGTTTGTAAAAATTCAGGGTTAGAGCCAGGCATGGTGGTGCATGCCTTTAATCCCAGCATTAGAGAGGCTGAGGTAGGACCCTACCTCAAAAGATAAAAAATTGGGGCTGGAGAGATGGCTTAGCAGTTAAGGTATTTGCCTGCAAAGCAGAAGGACCCAAATTTGATTCCCCAGTGCCCACGTAAAGCCAGAGGCACAAAGTGGTGCATGTGTCTGGAGTTTGTTTGCAGCGCCCATTCTCTCTCTCTGTTTCTCTCTTTCTCTCTCTCTCTCATATAAATAAGGTGATGTGAGCCGTTAACAGTTACTTGGTCTGACTTGATATGGATCCTTTTTTTTAAAAAATATTTTATTCATTCATTTTTCAAGCAGAGATACAGAGAGAGAGAGAGAGAGAGAGAGAGAGAGAGAGAGAGAGAGAGAGAGAGAGAGAGAGAGCGCGCATCAGGCACCTTGTGGCGTGGGTCTGGCTTATGTGGGTCCTGGGGAATTGAACCCGCGGCCTTAGGCACTGGAGGCAAGTGCCTTAACCGTTGAGCCATCTCTCCAGCCCTGATATGGATCCTTTTTAAAAATTTTTTTAAAAAATATTTTATTTATTTTCAAGCAGAGAGAGGAAGAGAGAGAGAGAGAGAGAGAGAGAGAGAGAGAGAGAGAGAGAGAGAGAGAGAGAGAGAATGAGAATGGCATGCCAAGGCCTCAGCTACTGTGGACAAACTCAAGATGCATATGCCACTTTGTATATCTGTACTGGGGAACTGAACTCAGGTTGTCAGGCTTTGCAGGCAAGTGCCTTTCCCACTGAGCCCTGGATTCTTATGTAAAGAAATATTACAAATAGGTTGAAAAACAATGATCAAGACAGTAGATTGCTTAAAACCAGCATGCATGAAGCCTGGGGATTGTTCTCCAATAATGCATCAAACTAGGTGTGGTAGTACATGTCTAATCCCACCCAGCACCCAGGAGGGAGGTCATTCTCAAGTACATAGTGAGACCTAGGTCAATCTGGGCTACATGAGACCCTGTCTCTATAAAAAAAAAAAAAGAATCAAAATTCTCCCAAAAGCCATTAATAATTCATGTCAACTAAAAAAAAAAGTATCCAGACTCAACATATTTTTGTTAGCAACAGTAATCTCAAAGCTTAAAGCCAAAATAAATACAAATGTTATACTGATTAAGTATACTTCAGAAAGTTTTGTCTAGTTACAGGAATAAGAAAAATGAAAAGCCTCCCTAAATACCTATCAAGATTTGAACACATTCCCTTATTCTAAAAGAATGAGACACAAGTTTCTGTTTACTTACTTGTTGAGAAAACAAACAGTAGAACTGATATAAAAACTGGGGTGTGATAAAGCACACATTCTGAAAAACAACATCAAATGGGAAGTAATTAAACTATTTGGTCTAAAGAGAAAAGAACGGTCTAAACTGGTTATTAAAGTGTACCACAATCTCAGTTAATATTGTAAGCAGACGATTTTCCCCTAAGGACCTGACCTACCCACTTCTAGAAGCAGTCTAAGAAGCTGTGTGGAGATCACATGCATTAGAATGTCTAGCTCTTTTAGCACTCATCATTGCCAACAAGTGAAAGTTATAAGTTTTCAACTAAATGTTTTCATGTACAGTATAATACATAATATTCACTGAAATGTTTGTGCTGTTGTAGTTTCATTATGCAAAAATACTTAAAGCATATAATAATAAAAGGAACAATCAAAACATACCTTCTATCTCAACGCTTTCATATTACAACTAAAAGCTAGAATAAAGAGACCTTTCAATCACCTTACAATATATAATCTACTCACATTACAAGAAAAAGCTAGACCAGGCTTGAAGGAAATTGCCAAATTGTCTTTATAGCAACATGCAATTTATTTGTGTTCTTTACTGGCTTGCAGTTATTAATCATAGGAAAAAATGCAACCTAAAACGTGCAGGACTCTTAACATGGGCTCACAGATTCTCACCATCCCTGAAAGGGTCCAGAGACACATGAGCATTTCAACATCATTTGTGGGTGTTTTTTTTTTAAATTTTAAGTTTTTTAAATTTTAGTTTATGCATATAAAACCTTATCATCCATGTAATTTAAAAAGGTTAAGAAACTCTGTCCTCCTGAATCTATCAAGTTGGAGGTTTAATTAAACTTATTACAACACAAATATCTTTAAAGAAATCAACTCATTGCCACCTAATTCACACATCATAACATATCAAATTCAAGTGTAAATGTTGATGTGTTTTAAACTGCATACACCGTAATATTAGAAACTTTTCCAAAAAGCTCTTCTCTTTCTAGTAAATTCAAGGGTACCACCTGTACCCTTGTGGCACAAGCAACTGCTGACTTGCATTCTGCTAGCATAAATTCGCTTTATTACAAAAGTATTGCTACTTTTATTTAAAAGAACTATTTTAAAGAATAATTTAAATGGTTATAACATTCCTTAAATTAATATTTTAAATTACTACATTAATAACTGATTATAAAAATCCATGTAAAACTTACCTTATAAAAAAAATACTGTACAAGGGTAGCTATTCTAATGTAATAAAAATGTCCATGAACAAAAAGCAATTTGGAAAGGAATTTAAATCTAGCTATTGCATAGTCACTGTTTCTTGCAGCTTGTCTTCCTTCTTTACCCAAGATTCCTGTAATAAGACAAAGAAGCAAGTTCACAGACAACTTGAAGTATAACTGTGATGATGCATCTGTCAATGTCTAAGCACTTTACACTTGTTGAAGTTGCACTTAGGAACATTGAGTATTAGTGTACAGCAGTCTGCAGCTATCCAAAAGGTTGTCCTCCTTAAATATACTTAAAATACAGATGCAATACATATTACACATGTAGCCCCAAATTGCAAAGAATCAGAATACAATAAATATAAAAATAATACTGAAAGTGTAAGATCTAAGAGGACAATCAGTTACTAGAAAGAAGAGGTTATGAATGAGGGGTAAGAGGTGGGGGGGGGAGGGGAGTGGCTTAAGCATGAGGCTAAACCAAAATGGGTTCAAAATCATAAAATCCTCACTAGCATACTGTAACCTACTGAGTAAGTAGTGAGCGTCATCTGGCAAGAGGGGCCATGAATAGTAGGGGAGAGAGTCTAAGCCTGTGAAAAATTCATCAGTCTGACAACCCCTGGTCCTAGTCACCAGTTCCTTCCCTCACTGAGCTGTTGACCAAAGTGACCCATGAGGTTCCAAAAACAAGATAGAATTCTGTCAAAGCTCTTGAATGCCCACCCCAGGTCTGCGGCAAAACCCTGTTGCTGAAGAAACCACAGAATGCCATCGATTAGCATCGAGAGACCCTTCGAGGTCTGGAATGGTAACCAGCCCCCAGATGGTAGTTAGTGTAGTGCTGGAAGGCACTGTATAAGCTGCCAGGGGAAGCTGGTCAACGACAGCTGGAGCAAACAGAGACCACTGGCATGAAACACAGTCTGCTGCTGTGAGTAGGCTGACCACACCTCCTACTGGGAGAGAACAGCAAACCAAGAAAAGAGCACTACTACACTAATATATACAGACTACTAAACTTCTGATGAACAGAATGATACAAGACAACTTTTAATTCACAAATTTAAGTTAAATTTATATAGTTGCAATAGCTACAAAAATATTCACCTTAAACAATTTAAACTTAGTCCAAAGTAAGAATATTTAACAATCCTTAAGTCATCATCAAGTAGGCTCTTATTTTATGCAAGCATGCTTGATTGTGCATGTGTGGGTATTTAAGACAGGGACAACCTCTGGTGTCATTCCTCAGCAACACCAAACACTTGGCCTGAAACTCACCAATTAGAGGCTAGGCTGGCTGGCCATCAAGGTGCCAGGGATCTGCTTGTTTCTACCTCCCCAGCTCTGGGATTACAAGCTCACAGCATGTGCTACCATACCTGGGTCTTATTACATGAATGCTGAGGACTGAACTCAGTTCCTCATCTTTGCAAGGTAAGCACTTTACTGAATGAACTATCTATCCAGACCTGAAGTGTGCTTTATAAGAGAATGTTAGCCAGGCATAGTGGTGCACTTGGGAAGTAGTGGTAGGAGGATCACTGTGAGTTCGAGGCCACCCTAGACTACATGGTGAATTCCAGGTCATCCTGGGCTGGAGCGGGACCCCACTTCAAAAAACCAAACCAAACTAAAACAAAACAAAAGCCCTGAAAGTAGTACACCAACTTATTGAGAAACCTTGAGTGCATTTTAAAATAATTTATCTTTCTGTGTGTGTGTGTGTGTGTGTGTGTGTGTGTGTGTGTGTGCCCGTGCGCACATACGTGTGTATGGGTGTACCAGGGTCTCTTGCTGCAAATGAATGTCAGACATGTCACTTTTGGGCATCTAGCTTTATGTGGGTGGCCAGAGAATTGAACCTGGGCCAGCAGGCTTTGCAAACAAGCACCTTTAACTGCTGAGCCATCTCCCTAGACACTTGAATGCTTTTTAAAATTTTGTATTTTTCATACCATTTTATTTATATGTTTTTAAAATAATAATGGGTAATAAATATTCAATACCTTTTCTGTGATAGGACTAAACTAAAAAATTCTGGGCATTTTAAGTTTAAAATTATATGATAAAAATGCTTAATTATGAGGCTAGAGCAATGGCTAGGCGGTTAAAGGTGCTTACTTACAAATCATGACAACCCAGATTGGATTCCCTGGTACCCACAGAAAGCCAGATGTACAGTGGTACACGCATCTGGGGATCATTCAAAGTGGCAGGAGGGCCCTGGCATGCTCATATTCACTCTGTCTGTCTCCACTGTTCTGTCTCTCTCAAATCAATAAGTAAAAATACTTTCAAAAAGTGCTTATTTCTTCACAAGGACTGATCCAGTTGACCCATGGAGGAGGTTATCCAGCTGATTGGGGATAGGGGCGGAGGGGGGGGGCATCGGGGAATTGGGGATAACAACTCATTGTTTGCCCACTAAATAATGTAACTCATGGACAATAAAAAATAAAAAATAAAAAAGTGCTTATTTCTTATAAACTAAGATATGACAAGACTATATATTTTAATATCATGTTAATCTATATTTTCTAAAAAATTTGATTCCATGAATAATTAAAAGAAAAAATTAACTCAAAATTAATGCCAAATATTCATTTTAAAGATTGAAAGACAGTATCACAAAGAATTAAAAGACATACATATACATTTCTTTTTGAGATAGGGTCTCATGTATTCCAGGCTGGCCTGAAACTCACTGTGTAGGTGAGGATAGCCTTGAACTCCTGATCCTCCTACACTTTCTCCTGACTGCTTGGATTATAGACACGTGCCATGATGCATAGCAAGTTTATTTATTTGCATATGTGTTGTGTATGTATGTGTACGGCCACTCTGGGTCTCTTACCACTGCAAAAAATTGCCTGTCTAGATTTTTATGTGGATGGCTGTGGAACTGAACCCAGGCCAGCAGGCTTTGTAAGAAAAACTTTAATTACAAAGCCCTCTCCTCAGCCCTACAACTTATTATTTAAATAAAAAAAAATTAAGCATTCCAATCTTGGGCTCTTTTTCGTGAGACATGCTTCTTCCTGGGACCCTCTCATCTGCTTCTGGTGTGGTCTGAGCTTCCCCACATGAGTCTCGGTTCCAAGGCCCACTAGGCCGTCTGGGGAAGGGAGACCTAACCCTGTCTTCTAATGTCTCTTTAATTGTGGTCTCTCTGTTCTATCTGTCTGATGGTCTCCAATTTACCATGTGTGGATTCCCACTCCGAATCAGACACGTGGACTATCTCCTTCTTCCCCCACTTACTCCCTTGAGCTGATGTCAAGTGTGTTCCCCTCTTTAATCTCAACCTCCCCACTCTATTTGTTTCACGGTCTCTGAATTTACTATGCACTGATTGTCACTCGGGGTCTGCCACATGGGCGCTCCATGTGTTTGCAGCCCCCTTGGAACCTCACCTTCTAAACTCCAGTTGCTTTGGCTTTCCATGTGATCCCCAGCTCTATTCTAATTTCACCTTCTAACCTCCAGTTGATTTGGCTTTCCACATGTTTGCAACCCCTTCTGAACTTCACTTTGCAAGCCTGAGTTTCTCTAACTCTCATGGGTTCCCAGCTTCACTACTCTCTAAGCTTCAATTTCTCATTAACTTCCATCTCTTGGAGGTATGTCTTCCACATGAAAATGTTCTACTCTTCCTTTCCTGGTCCCAATTACCTTCAATTAAATCCACAGTGATTTCTCCTCAAATAAACTTAATAATTCATAAAAAATTTAAGCACTCTAATCTTAAGTTTCTCAAATGATGGGCCATCTTGATTTTGACTCGATAAAAATTGATCATTTTGTGTCATCTGCCATGACATGGGCTGGATCACTGATTGCTATCAAACACTTTCAGTCTGGGTACTGGGCTTCTTGTTGCTCCATTAAGCTTGTTCTGTTAACTGTGACAATGTTCTGTATGCTTGTGACTGTAAGTGCAATTGTCTTTTGCTAGTGCAGACTTCAGCTTCTTTCCGAGTCCCTAACCTCCCAGCATTCACTTCTACTTTCTTTGTGCTTCTTCTGGGGTTTATAAAGAACTTTGGCCTGTAATCAATATTTAAATACCATTTGTATCTTGATGGCAACAGAGCTTCCACTTCCATCCTGCTTACACTGATCAGAAATGTCCACTTGTCCCAAGTCAATGCCTGATTTCAGGCATTTGGGAAGAAATTTTTTTTTTTTTTTTTTGGTTTTTCGAGGCAGGGTCCCACTCTAGCCCAGGCTGATATGTAGTCTCAGGGTGGCCTTGAACTCATGGTGATCCTCCTACCTCTGAGTGCTGGGATTAAAGGCATGCCCACCACACCCGGCTAAGATATGTTCTTGACACAACAGGATCTGGTCACATTCTGCATGGGACAGACTCACAGTTCTCCTGATTGGAAGTTCTCACTCCGCATTAAAAGCTACAGTCCACACTAGCCTTTCGTAACAGTGGTATGTCACAACAGCACTACTGGTCCCCACCAGCCTCTGTGGTCACCCTCTGTTGTACTCACCAGCCCTGCCCTGAGGATTCTCACACATTTCACAATAAGGAAGCCCTGGGTCATTGATGAAGGTGCAGCACTTGTACTGCCAGCCCCTCCCAGAAGGACTGTGGGTGGCTGATGGGGACTTGGCCTTGGGGACACCTTCCATGAGTGTAGCTTTGGCTTGCTGGGACAGTTTCCCCTCTGTGGTGTTATTGGTGGGCAGTAACTTTGACCTCTTAGCTTTAGGTTCGTGTTCATCATCAGGGCTGAGTGCTGCAGCTGTCCTAGGGTCAGACGCCCATTTGTATCTTCAAACAAGGTTAACAGTGCTGCCCAAAATCACATTTCAATATTGCCTCCTTCTGGACTGCATTTGCTTCCAAAATTTGTTTCCTGGAATACCATTCACAGGATTTGTCTACTATGAATATAAATGTACAAGGATTTATATTACTTTCAAGGATGCTGGCAGGGCCATAGACACACCTTGAATAGGGACATGACTGTAAGCACAGGTATGGATTGGAGCATGAAAATTTCCCTCCTACACACTGGTTTTGGGGCACTTGACCTTTGGCCTCTAACTCTTGTTCATTCCTTTAGGGGAAGGAATTCACTAATGTCTGTGTAAATTCATAAAGCTTTCATTTTCAAAGGCTAATTATAATCTCAGAATTGGAAAACACCTTCCAGTAAATGGAATGAAGGTGTTTATGGATGGAGGTGCTGCTGTTTTGATGCTAACATGCACTGATTTCTCTTAAGTACATAGGAATGGAACTGTTGGGTGTGCTTTAGAATCCCAACAATTTTCAAAGTTCGAAATTTTTTGTTTGTTTGTTTTTTGAGGTAGGGTCTCGCTCTAACCCAGGCTGACCTGGAATTCACTATGTAGTCTCAGGGTGGCCTTGAACTCATGGCGATCCTCCTACCTCTGCCTCCAGAGTACTGGGATTAAAGGCGTGCGCCACCATGCCCGGCTTCTATTTTTCTTTTTTTTTTTTTTTGGTTTTCAAAGTTCGAAATTTAATACAGGCTCTGATTAAGCACATAAGGAAGTTAAACTGGTCTACATTCTTAAAAGACACAGTAATGTCTGTTTAAGAATTTACCCTTTCTAGCTAAGTGTGTTATACTTATTATACATTTATGATACACTTTTCTTGTTAGTAATCAAATTACATTTGGATCACAGAAGCAATACAATTGACTATAATAGTGGCAGATATGTAATATTCTTTTTTTCCTTTAAAATATTTGCAAGCAGAGAGATAGAAGAGAGAGAGAGAGAGAGAGAGACAGAGAGAGAGACAGAGAGAGAGACAGAGAGAGAGACAGAGACAGAAGTGGGCTAGCCAGGGCCTCCAGACACTACAAATGAACTCTAGATATAGGCAATCAAGCTCAGATCCTTGGGCTCTGAAGACAAGCGCCTTAACCACTGAGCAATCTCTCCATCCATAATTTATTCTTTATATAGAATGAAACTCATCAGTTATTATTCCTTTAGGCAGCCCAGGTTTTCATTCCATTCCATATCCTATTGAATCCAATGACCTCCCTAATTTCTGCTTTTCTAGCTAACCTGTATTCTATGGTCACCCTGTACTGTTTTGCCTTGCCTAAAACATAATTCTACATTTCAACTTGCTGGAGTTTTTCATGAGTTCTGTAGAACACTGGCTCAAAAGGAACTGAGCCCTTTCTTTGCTGTCCACACAACTGAGTACCTTTTCTTTCTTCCTTTTTTAAAGCTTACAATAATCTGTTAAGTTTCAAGAGAGAAAATTTGAGTATTTTTCAGTTTGAAAGCAACCTTTAAAAATTGTTTTGCTCTTTAAAAAATATTTTTATTTATTTGTAAGCAAAGAGAGATAGAGAGAAGAGAAACAGAGAGAATGGGTGTGCCAGGGCCTCCAGCTGCTGCAAACTGTCTCCAGATGCATGCTCTACTTTGTGCATCTGGCTTTATGTGGGTACTGGGGAATCGAACTCAGGTCATTAGGCTTTGCAGCCAAGTGCCTTAACTGCTGAGCCATCTCTCTAGCTCCTAAAAATTGTTTTAAAATTAAACTTTTTGTCACCAAAGGATCAAAATGTTCTAAATGTACAGAAAGAGAAAACAGAAAATTATTTGTAACATCTATAGAAAAAGACTATTTTCAATTTTTATCCTTTTGTAATTTCCCTTTTTGTATATTGTGTGTATATATTTAACACAATTCATCTACAAAATGAGATTGTTTTGTAATGTGCATTTGTTACTTAATAGCATGGACTTTGTTCATATCTTTTATTTCTTTAACAGGATCTTGTTAGTAGCCAATCCTGACCTGGAAGTTCTTTTGTCTCAGCCTCCTAAGTACACCAGCATGCCTTGCTAAAACTATCTTTATCAAAATGCTCCAATTACACTGTGTTAGAAGAAATTCCTGCACATACAAGTGGGAGATCAACAAGTACAGTTATAATTTTTTTTGAGGAAGGGTCTCATCTCATTTCATATGTTTCTACTGACATAAAATTTTATTACCTTTACTGGTTTTCCTTTAAAAACTTATTTTCAGGGGGTTTGTTCCTTTTGGAGAATAAATTTGAATATTAAAATCAGAAAATTACTTGAGATTTTATGTTTGTAGGGCCAAGGTGAAAGCATAGAAGAAGTGTTGAGATGAGCAAGAGAGAGTGCTGTTTCCAGAGCAAATCAGACAACCCATGCAAGGGAAATGAAGACAAACACGGAGGATATTCAACACAGAAACCCAGAGATCCTTAAGAGCTTAAGAGAAAAGTAGACCTAAAACTCACCCACTGTGGCTCAGGAAATTTTGTGTAAAAGTGGGTAAAAGATTGTAAGAGCCATAATGGAAGAATACCCAGAGGCATTGCCCCCCCCAAAAAAAATTGTCTACTAATTGCATAATTCATAGCCCTCCATCCCATGAAGTGGACCAGCAATCCCACAGAGGAGAGCCCTCAGAGGATTGGGGGCAGGGAGGAGGGAAATGGGGGTACCAACACAAGACTTGTTCATACAGAGTTTCTACTTATTAATAATAAATAAATAAATAAAACAAAAAGGATAAAATAGTATGTGAAAGTACTTTACCAAAATGGCATGCAGAAATAAAATTACTTACATTATTAAAGAAAATGGGTAAAGATAAAATTCACTAATGTAGTTTTCTTTTAAAATTTGGAACTAAAATATCTTGAATGGGCTCAATTATAATGTTTTTAATAGAGATAAACTATGATGTACTACCATGTTGCATTTAGTTTTCATTCATGTATTTTATACTGAACTTTAATCCATGAAAGAGAAATTTTAAATCACCAAATAATTTTATCTACTTTAAAAACCTCTGACCTCCACATGTGTGCTATAGATAGGTGCACTCTCATTGCCACACATACACAAACATGAGCGTGCGCGTTCACACACACACAAAAATTCAGGAAAGAAAAAAATTAATTACCTATGCCAACATGTGCTTCTTGTATCATGCTTACATCATTAGCACCATCACCAACAGCCAATGTTATTGGTTTCTCAGGTGAGATTTTTATCAGTCTTATTACCTGAAAGATACAATGCATTTATTGGATATGATAAAAAGCAACTATATTGTATTTGTATAATGCTATTTATCTGAACAGCAGTGAAGAAAATATTTAAATTCACACTGGACAGCAAAATGTACTGGATTCCATTTTTAAGTAGGACACATGCAGGAAGGCCTTAAGAATGTCATTCAGAAATGTCATTACAAAAGGTAGTTATGGTGGCCTTTAATTCCAGCAGATTTATAAGGCTGAAATGGGGGAATCACTATGAGTTTAAAGCCAGCCTGGGTTACAGAAAAAGTTCCAGGTCATTCTGAGGTAAAATGAGACCCTGCCACAAACAAACAAACAAACAAACAAACAAACAAACAAACAAACAAACAGAAACTGAACTGGGGAGATGGCTCAGCCATTAGAGGGCTTGCTTGTAAAGGCTGATGGGCCAGGTTCAATTCCCCAGTATCCACATAAAGCCAGATGCACCAAGTGGTAAATGCATCTGGAGTCCATTTGCTGTAGCAAGAGGCCTGGTATGGCCATATTACCTTTTTCTTCTTGTAACACATACATTAAAAAATATTTTTAAAAATTCAGAAATGTTATCACAGAGTTTGATATTTAAATTTATGAAGTTTAAAAGTAAACTTTAAAGTTTAAAAAGATTATTTTATAAGTTTATTGTATAAATAAAGAATTCAACTGTCAGAAACATTTTTCTTTCTCAAAAAATTATTCTATTTGATAAAACTAACTATATCTGAAGTTAAAGGAAATATTAAATTCAGTGAAATCAAAATAGGTTTCACTAGAATTTTGGAATGTACTTTTGCCCAGAATGGCATATATGAGCTGCAACAAAGGTCCTGTCACAGCATCCCATGAAGCTAGACAAGCCTGGATGACTGATTTATTAGACCTTTATCAGTCCTAGATCTGCTTTGCCAAGTTTTGAAGGATATAGTCTAAGACGTCAATGCCAGATGTGAACTTATAAAAAACCATTAGAGTAGGTCTAAATCTTAGGTTGCTGGAACTTGAAGTGCTTCCTGCATACAGCTTCACACTGTAAGTTGACTGGCTTTTCAGCTTTTTCCCACCTATCTCTTGATGGGCATATTTCATTATTATTACAGTTACTTTTAGAGACAAGGCCTTTCTATATAACCTAGGATGGCCTCGAACTCACATTCCTCTTGCCTCAATTTACCACATGCTGAGATTAGGTATGTGGCACTATGCTGGAATTGATAACATTTTCAACAAAGAATGATCATGTCTTGAAATGCAGAAATGAGGCAGAGATCAGCAGAGCCACCAGAGATGAAGACTTTTTAAAAAAAGTGTTTATTTGCAATGAGGGGGAAAATGAACAAATGAGCATACCATTGCATCTTGCCATTGCAAAGGAACTTCAGATGCACTTGTCACTTTGTGCACCTGGCTTTATGTGGGTACTGGTGAATCAAATCCAGGCGATGAGGCTTTGCAACAGCATCTTTAGCCACTGAACCATCTCTCCAGTTCTGAACTCACTTTTATTAGGCATCAATCTGAGTAATACTAATTCTCACAGTTGAATTTATTGACTTCTTTAGAAAGATCATAAACTGCTACCCAACACAGACTGTCTAGATCAATACAAATACCTGGAACTTCAATATTTATAGTGTATGTGGCTATGATCCATGACATAGGAAGTAACTGACTCCTAGTGATACACTACATATCACCAAATGGAACCATGTGAGGCATTCACCTTAAAGGATATCTTTATAACAAAGACTATACAGAAAACAACTTTTTTTTTTTAGGGAACTTCTTATATACATACTTTTGCTTTCTGCAGTGGTGCCATACGACAACATAATACAGCTGAGCAATTTCTGCAAACTTCCATAAATAGCTTTTCATGCTCCCTGAGTGCAAGAGATAGGCTGGTCCCATCCACTACCAGCCCATGCTGAATCACATGATCTTCTGTAATTCTAGAAGAGAGAATAATTATATCTTCTATGCAACACTTTGAAGCTATACATTCACAGAACTAAAATCTTACTGAAAGATGGATAATTCAACAACAAATCATTGTTAAACTAAACTGTATTGCTTTAAAGTGAAGATAAAATATGGCTTTTGTACAAAAAGAGGAATACTGATTATAACATTTATTGAAAGCACATATATAGATGACCTAATGAAAATATGCTGAAACACAAATCTTTACATACATGTATTATGCTGCTGTTGTCCCCTATTTTTCTTAGAATTTTAAGTATTTTTTAAGTGACATTACTTAGATAAACAAGAAAGATATTTTAGGACTGGAGAGATGGCTTAGTGGTTAAGGCGCTTGCCTGCAAAACCTAAGCATCGAGTTCAATTCCCCAGTGACCATGTAAGGTCAGATGCACAAAGTGGAGTTTGTTTGTAGTAGCTAGAGGCCCTGGTGTGTCCAATCTCTCTCTGTCTCTTTCTGCTTGCAAATAAATAAATATTTTTTAAAAAGAAAGATATTTTCAAAGCTATATAAAATGAATAATTTTGAGCAGCTAATTTATCCTTGATATTAGTGTTCTTTCTTTAATTTGTATGTATGCACGTGTGTATGTAGGCCAGAGGTCAATCACACTCCGCCATATTCTTTGAGACATGGATTACTGAATCTGGAGTTCACCAACTTGGCTAGACTAGCTGGCCAGTGAACTGCATGGATTCACTGCTTCTGGACCCCCAGCACTGGAATTATAGGCATGAGCCACCATGCCTAATATTTTTACATGGGTGCTGGGGATCTGAATTCAGGGCCTCAGGCTTGCACTTTAACCATCAGGTCATTTCCCCACCCCATTGTTGGTGTTCTTAAATGTTAAGTTGCTACAATGGCACTGTTCCCAAACTGTAACACTATTACTAAGACAAACTACCTTTTATATTCAAGCAAATCCTTGTCAATTGTACTGTCTTGTAAATTTATCTTTAAATTTACTTTTTTTGTATGTGTGTGCATGCATGTGTGTGTGTGTGGTGGCATGGTAGGGCCTCTTACCACTTGAAACAAATGCCAAGCGCTTATGCCACTTTTTATGCCTCGTTTATGTGGGCAGTTTAGGAATTAAACCTGAGCAGGCAGGTTTTGAGAGCAATGCCTTTAATCACTGAGCCCCTAAACAGAGCTCTTTAACATGTTGTTCTGTGATGAAATCTATACTTCAGTATCACATTAATGCTAAAAAAAACACAAAGTACTGAATGCATATTAACAACTACAGCTTTGCATCTGGGTTTTTTTTTTCTGGGTTAGTATCAAAGACTACAAATGACAGATTGCTAGGAAGACTTAACAAGTAGCTCTGATGCTCACACTGAAGCACTCCTTAATTATGAAAAATTAGGCTATATTAAATGGGGGCACACAAATAAATCTCTGAACACAAATTAAATTAATTCAGTTTGGTCATATGAAATAGATCAGGGGGGTCAGGAGATGTTTCTTTGTAGGGGCCAAGTAATATTTCTAGGTCTTTTGGGCCAAAAAGCAAAATAGGGTATTAATATAGGTATCTCCACAATGAGAAAGAAATTTTAACATTTTATTGACTACACTAAACTGTAATAGTAACTGAGCAGAATTTATTTTTATAAAGAGGCCTACTAATAAGAATGATAACCTTTTTTGGGGAGGGGTAATACCTTGCTTACGTGGGATTAAAAGTTAATGTTCCCCATTATCAAAACTAACTGCAAATATTCACCTGTTAATGCTGATCTGCAGTGAGCACTATAGAATTTTAGAATTCATCTTTGACAAAGTTTTCAAACAGTTGGCACAGCTAAACCATCACTTCAAAACAAATTAACTTTCTCACATAATTCAAAAGTAAATTAGAGTGCCACTCCACAGGGCCTTAAAACCATAATTAAAAAGCTCATTTTTTTTCTTGTTTTGTCATTAGGTTATTTGACAGTAAAACAACAACAAAAATACACATTAAAATGTCAGCCGGGCGTGGTGGCGCACGCCTTTAATCCTAGTACTCGGGAGGCAGAGGTAGGAGGATTGCCATGAGTTCGAGGCCACCCTGAGACTACATAGTGAATTCCAGGTCAGCCTGGACTAGAGGGAGACCCTACCTCAAAAAACAAAACAAAACAAAACAAAAAAATGTCAAAGTAGAGTACCATAAACACTATGGAGTTGTAATTTTGTCACTGTGATTGGTAATATACCAAGCATCAGTGTGAAGGGAAGAGTCGTAGAGGACCTTGTAAGGACTCTGCTGCAAACAATCCACTCGGATTGCACAGGAGTAAAGCATTCATGGATAATAGGTAAAAATAAAAAAAAATCTGTGATTGTGCTCTAACCAAAATTTATACAAAAGTCACCAAAATCTCAACTTTATATAATTTTCACATTATGAAGTATTCTTGGGATTCTTTTATATCCATCCAAATATTAAGAACAAACTTCAACTCATGGGCTACAGAAAGCTGGCAGTGTGTGATTTCTACTCCATGGGCTATAGTTCGTTGGCCTCTGGGCTGCATAATCCAGACATCTACATTCTTACCTCCTGGCAAGCTGTCTCAATTGTTCAGCACATTCGTTGTCTGATTTCTGGTTTATAAGTTCAAGGATATTCATGGTTCTATGAAAATGTCCACATGACAAACTCACACTAACAGCTGTTTCATGTTTATCTCCGGTAAGTACCCATACTTTGATACCAGCCATTCTCAGCGCTTCAATGGTTTCTCGAACTTTATCTTGCAGTCTAAAAATAAAAGCACATTTGGTAGGACAAACACTCTTCTAGGGCTGGAGAGATGGCTCAGCGGTTAAGGTGCTTGCCTGTAACGCCTAATGACCTAGGATCGATTCTCCAGCACCCACACAGGGCTGGAGGCCCTGGTGCACCCATTCTCTCCCCCTCTCTCTCTTCTCTTTCTGCTTGCAAATAAATATGTAATTTTAAAACACTCTTCTGATTGGATTTTAAGTATAAACTACATGGTATATGTAAAGTCTGGACTTAACATAGGAATGTACAGTATATCAAAACAACTGAGCTGGGTGTGGTGGCACATGCCTTTAATCCCAGGACTTGGGAGGCAGAGGTAAGAGGATCACCATGAGTTCGAGGCCACCCTGAGACTACATAGTAAATTCCAGGTCAGCCTGGGCTAGAGGGAGACCCTACTTTGAAAACCAAAAACAAACAACAACAACAAAAACTGAAAATTTCTCCAATTAGGGAAGAAGAATGAACTACTAGTGACCATCTAACATTCTAGTTCATATAAAAATCAACCAATTAAAATATATAACTTCATGTTTTAAGAGTACTATCATCAAAGTTGACTTTTATAAAACTAACTAATTAGGTGGCTTTTATAAATGGCTATTTATTTACTTAGGAAGTTTTTTGCAGGGCAGTGCTGGAAAATGAACCTAGGGCCTTATGCATGCTAGGCTAGTAGTGTGCCCTTGAGCTATGTACACATCCCCTAAGAAGTCTTAGGTTTCAAATAAAATCAAGATCTTTATCAAATTACTCTTACAGTTAAAAAAAATCAGGCTCGAAAATAGAGGACTATGTAAATTCAGGTTAGTTTGCTCTCATCTATTTCAAATATCTGGCTGGAACAAATAAAATTAAGCTGTGTGGGACAATTACAGCTTTGCTTTTCTCTGTACTTTCAATATACTCTTATTAAAGGATATTAACAAAATATACTTAACATATTAGAAACACTTGACTGAAAATAGTCTGAGAGAAAAACAATACTTTGGATACTTACTTGTCTTCCACTGCAGTGGCTCCTAGTAATATTAAGTCTTTCTCTATGAACTGGAAGACATTAGCTAACTTCTCTTCCCGTTGCTGCAAGGCTGTTCTGGCTTCAAACAGGCGTCTATCTATTTCTTCATATTCCTTAGACGTAAATTGTCTATAGGCTATACACAAAGTTCGTAGTCCTTTCTAAAATGGAAAAATAAAAAAAAAAAGACAAAATTTGGGCTGGGAAGATGGCTCAAGGGATAAAACACTTGCTGCTTAAGCTGCAATACCAAAGTTTGATCCCAAGACCCCAAGTAAAAAGCTAGAAGCCATGGCAGGCTTCTGTAATCCTAGTACACTGATAACTGACATCAAGGTGGGACGTGGAAACAGAAGAATTTCTCCAAAAACTCATGAGACTGTAGCAAAGAACAGCATACAAGAATCACAATCAAAGTGTTCCACCACTGGGCATGATGGTGTCAATCCCAGCACCCAGAGGCAGAGGTAGAATTACTGTGAATTTGAGGTCAGCCTGGGCTAGAATGAGATCTGACCTTGAAAAATGTCCCCCAAATAAATGAATAAAGTGTTACACAAAGTTGAAAAAAAAAAAAAAAGAATCACAATCAAGAAATTGCTGAAATAAAATGCTTTGGATCCATTCTCAAAAAATCAATTATGAGCTCTTCCGGGGCCGGCGTTTAGAGGCACTCAACATGGTCCAACGTTTAACATACCGACGTAGGCTTTCCTACAACACAGCCTCCAACAAAACTAGGCTGTCCCGAACCCCTGGTAACAGGATTGTCTACCTGTACACGAAGAAGGTGGGGAAGGCTCCAAAGTCAGCCTGTGGTGTGTGCCCAGGCCGACTCCGAGGGGTTCGTGCCGTGAGACCTAAGGTTCTTATGAGACTGTCCAAAACAAAAA